>QGSO01000137.1:0-44756 GCA_011037825.1 Carya cathayensis | reverse complement strand
GGCGTTTTCGCGCCGCCACCCACGGCCAAAACTCACTTCCACTAGCTTCATACATCCCTAGACCATTCCCTATCAATTTGGTGTCTTGGTTTGTCCCCGGTCAAAAGTGGGTATTTTGCGACCCACGGGAACAGTGCATTTGCACTGTTACGTTGCTTTCGCATCGCCGTTCGCTTCGCGCCGAACCTTCTAAAAATCCTATATAGCGCTGTAAGTATTTTCCAAACGCTACTTTTAGATTTAAATGTATTTTACTCTTTCAATAAATTATTTGGTTGGTTCGCTGATTCCGGACTGAGTCCGAGGAGTTCGGGGGTCGGATGGATGGAGGACGGAGTTGCTTGTTTTGTTGTGCTATGGTTGAATTTATTTGTCGAGCATTGAAATTGGCATTTACATGATGCATGCACTTGTATTTTATTTTATTGGAAAAATCATGTTTTATTGGCGTAAATGATTTTTGGGAGTGTGCGTATCACGAGCCCAAGCCGGGATGGGTTATTATCTCGGTGGAGCTCCTCTGGTCACTCGGGAGTGGATAATACTGAGTGACATCCCCTGGGTTGTCGCCGGGCGACGACCGGATCGCACGATACGGTAACGCTGTCGTGTCGACTCCGTGGTCCTTTTAGTGGCGGGGACTAGAGGATGGCCTGGCCAGGTACGCGCGAGTTGGAGGCGCGAGTCTGGGCATCACTCGTGTAGGTGTCACACGCGTAGACGTTACCTGCGGTGTGGCACAGAGCCAGAGTGTGCGGATGATCCCTAGGGGAGATCATGGTGCATGCATAATTGGTTGGTTTTCATGGTTTTCGGATATGGGCCATTTTCTGGGAAAATGGCGATGGTCTTGTGATCCATTTTCGGGGAAAATGGTGGTTTGGGCCATTATCTGGGATAATGGCGAGGCTTGGTTTTAAAGGTTATGTTTTTAAGCCAGTTGGGTTTTTGGCGTGCGTGGAAAATATGATTTATGAGTTTTGGAGCATTGACATTCATTCATACTTGTTGTTTGAGTTTAATATGCTTTTATCTAGTGGTGTTTGGGTTTTACTTACCTGCGGCACCATTTTTGGTACCGTAGATTTTGATGCAGCGTTCGAGGAGGAGGAGGAGGCTGAGCCCGAGGATACGGCTCCGCCGGAGTTCTGATTTGAAGTTATGCTTTGTACTTAGTTTTAAAACAATATTTATATCATGTAATATTTTATTATGTGCCTTTGAACCGTTTGTATTTTATTTAAGAAAAAATTCTGGTACTTAGTATTTGACTTTGCTATCCGCTGCGTATCTTCTTGTGCACATTGTCGCTTGCACACACTTGGCACTCTTCGATAGGGTGGTGACCCGTGATGTCACCATCCGGGCGCCTCGAATTCCCCGTTTTCCGTACGTGGGGATTTTGGGGGCGCCACAGAGGAAGAGGGAGGCTAGTGGAAGTGCTTGGTAGAAGGGGAGGTGGAGCACAGCGGCACTAGGGCCGTCGGTGGTAGATCTAAGCCAAGAGAGACCCATTTCGGGTAGAGAGAGAGAAAGCCTCATGGGGGAGATGGAGGGGTGTTGGTAGTTCCTTGGTGTCTAGGGAGCACGGTGGTGGTGCTCCCTAGCCACTAAAGAGAATAAAATAATATTCTTGCATCGTTAATTAAAATGATGAAGTCTTATTAATTACTCAAAGAGAATAAAACCATTTAAATTAATTTAGAATTTTTAACGTAAAGTTAAATCTCGTAATATTTTTAAATCACTAAAATATTTTAATTTAAATAATTTTTCTCAATTATAATATTTTTAGAGCTCATCAAAATATTATAATTGTGTTATTTAAAAATAAGTTTAGTCCAATAACACTGGAAACATCACATATAAATATTTTCAGAATATTTAAAATATCCGTAAGCTTTAAAATATTCGGCTTGCTTAAAAATCCGCTTGATATATTTTAAAACATGCTATCGAGATACGACACATAAAGCGAGGCTCGTAATTAAAGAAGAAAGAATAACCAGGTTATCACGGGGGTGAATTTAAACTTCTAACTCAAATGTGTCAAAAATTTGGAATCACACATTGCCTTTCATATCTTATACTCATCAACAAAATGGTCTTGTCGAAAGAAAACATCGACACATTGTCGAAACGGGCCTTGCCTTGTTGGCCTACTCCTCTTTGCGATTCACTTATTGGGCCGATGCCTTTGAAACAATTGTTTATTTGATTAATATTTTTCCAACTCCTACCATTAACAATCAAACACCGCATTTTCTTGTTTACCATTGTGAACCTGATTACAAATTTCTAAAAGTGTTTGGTTTTGAATGCTGGCCAAATTTAATTTCACATCTCACACAAATTTAATTTCAAATTTGTCTCATGCTTGTTTCTGGGCTACAACCCATCCCACAAAGGCTATAAATGCCTTGACCTAAATACAAACTGAGTCTACATATCAAGGGATGTGGTCTTCAATGAGGCCTCTTTTCCATTTTCCAAACCATGGCCTAATTCATCATCTCACCCTCTCAACCTTCTATTCTCGGGTCTGGACCTTGACCAAGCCCAACTTCCTCAGCTAATTCCCCTTCAATTTTGTCATCTACCTCGCATATGTCTTCACCTTTCTCTGCAACTTCTCTTCCTGCAAACTTTACTTCTACGAATCCCACTCCCCCTTTATCCCTTATCCCTCCATGATCTCCCACTATAACACGTGCCCATACCAACTCAGCAAGACCCTGAATATTTACAGATGACACCATACCATACTCCACAAGGTATTGTTTTACTTCTCTTATAGTTCCTGATTAGCCTTATAGTTTCTCTATAGCTGCCAAGTTTCCTGAATGGTGGGATGTTATGCATAATGAATTCATGTCTTTGCAACAGAATCGGAATTGGAGTCTAGTTCCTCCTACACCCACGACCAACATTCTTGGTTGTCGCTGGGTTTACCTTACCAAAACTCGAGTTGATGGGCATTCGAAAGAAGGAAAGTGAGATTAGTCACAAAAGGTTATCACTAGCAGCATGGGTTGGATTATATTGAAACCCTTAGCCCAATAGTGAAGCCATCCACCATCCGGTTAATAATCTCCATTGCTGTTACTCGTGCATGGCCATTAAGGTAACTTGACATTCAAAATGCCTTTTTACATGGCTGTTTAATTGGTGAAGTTTATATGTAGCAACCTCAGTGCTTCGTGGATCCCCTTCATCTAAACTACATTTGCGAACTACACAAAGCCATCTACGGGCTCAAATAGGACACAAGGGCATGGTTTGCTGAACTGTTTTCATGGTTACTGGAATATGGCTTCATCTCCTCAAAAGCGGACCCTTCTCCTTTTATTTTACAACATTCTAATGTGCACATTTATTTTCTTGTGTATGTGGATGACATAGTCATCACTACTTCACAAAAGTTTGCCATTGACAGTCTCATACACGACTTGGGCTGTGCTTTTCCAGTGAACGATTTAGAATGCCTCTCCTATTTCCTTGGCATTGAAGTTGATCATAATCCTACTGGCTTAATGCTGTATGAATAGAAGTCTACGAAAGCTTTACTCACCAAAAGCAACATGCTCTTTGCTAAGCCAATTTTATCTCCCATGGCTACCTCCCTTAAGTTGTCAAAATTTGACTCTCCTGATTTTGAAGATGGAACTTTATATCGGAGTATAGTTGGTGGTCTCTAGTATTTATCCCTAACAAGACTTGACATCTCCTTTACAATGAATAAGATTTGTCAATTCATGCATTCATCAAAAAGTTCTCACTGGAGTGCAATCAAAAGAGTGCTTCGATACCTCGAAGGAACTATCAATTATGGTTTGTTGTTTAAACCTCACCAGGGTCTCCATCTTCAAACTTACTGTGACACTTATTGGAATTTGGGTTGGCCTCCTGATGACAGGAGATCGACTGGAGGCATTTGTATTTATCTAGGCTCTCATATGATCTCATGGAACTCCAAAACATAGAGCACAATTACACACATTCCCCTACTGAAGTAGAGTACAAGTCTCTTGCTTCTTTGGTAGCAGAAACTATCTGGCTTCAAACCATGCTTTGTGAACTTGGTATTTCTCTTCCACAACTCTGTGGTGCGATAACATAGGGGCTACCTATCTCTTAGTAAACCCAGTTTCCCACTCCAAGACAAAGCATATGGATATCAATTTCCATTTCGTTAGGGATCGTGTAGCAGCCAAGTCCTTAGAAGTCTCTTGTGCAACTCTCATGATAAATAGCTGATGTTTTAACAAAACCTCTAGTTGCAAACAGATTCCATCATTTTCGGTCGAGTCTTAATGTCATCAAAACTCCATTGGACTCGAGGGGAAATATCTAAATAACAGACCCAATTCCACTTTTAGACAAACAACTGGTGATTAAGTGAAGAAATTGTACATAGTGAGTATTTAAATTAGGACTTTTGACCTGAAAAGCACTACAAATACTCACTTACTCATCATTTTTGCTAAAGGGACTCCCTGAAGTCAATAAGAAAGGATAAAGGGGTCAAATAGTCATTATACACTTAAGATACCCATATGCCTTCAAACCACACATAGAACATTTTTAGTTTCTCCATCACTTGAATCCTAACCCTCTGCCTTGTGCTTATAGACCCTACACTCTAGAAGGAATTGGATGGAATTGGAGAGGAAGCAGTTGAGTGTGCAGCAAAGGATGGAAAGGGTGAAGATAAAAGTAGGAGGAAGCATGAGGAAGGGGTATTATTTTTGCTACGGAATGCGAAGAAATATTTTAGGGCTTATGCTATCTTTAGTTAATTTTTATTTCTTTGGTGAATGTTGTTTTGTTTTTGTTTTTCAAATAGAGGAATCCTGAGATGAATGGGGAGTAATTTCTGAACCATAAGTCAAGGGAAACCATCGAGCAATGTTTATTCTTAAAGGATTTCGATTCCCAGACCGTGGTCACTTGCATTTCTTTAAGTTTCTTTTTCATTCCCGAATCAAGTGAAGTAGGGGGGTTTTTCCACCCTTTTTTTTATCTATTGTAGATTGATAGCACAATGGATGCTTGAAGTGTGAAAATTTCCATTTCTCTAAATGTTTGCTAAACCTGGGTTGATAGGAAATTTATTGAGATTATCTTTTCAATTTCTTGGTTGAGCATATATGAAATCCATCATCCAAATGTTCTAATCTCGACTAGTATAACATTTGAAGAAAATCGTGGAATGATGAAATTCTTTAGATCATTCACTGTAAGAAGGGTGCCCAAGACTTAGGTTTATTTATTTATTTATTTTCAGAAAATCAATTTATTAATCCGATTATTGAATTTGTTTGGGTCTGTTCAATATAAGTTTTCAATTTCTTGAGCAGCTTGTGTTGACTTGTTAATTTCTAGTAAAACCTTTGAGTCAGAGAAGGGAGAATAGGCCAACCATCCTTTCCAATAACTGAGTCTTTGGTTATTTCAAAAGGGGAGGGGAGCATCTCTATTAAGGAACGACCCCTTGGTCAGCTGGTAGGCAGGACGTGTAGCAGCGCCAAAACAGATCAACGACATGCCTCATTAGGCCCTTTACAACCAACAACAGAGCATCTTCTAGAAGATAACAGTAGAGAAAGTTGTTAGGATTTTATCTCAAGTTATTGTAATTAAATCTATTCTTTATCCTTACATTCATGTATAAATGTAACCACATTTCTTCAATGAGAATTATAGAAGTTTTCATAAGTTTTCTCTCTCTCAACAGGTTCTCTTTCTTGGAGTGTTGGCTAGGGTAGAGAGAGAGAGAGTTGAGTAGCACCAGGGCAAGTAGAGAGCTGTGGAGACCTAGAGTGAAAGAGTTAGTGATAACCTATGGGGAGATAAAAGGATGGGACTGGTGTCATGGGTCCTCTGTTACATGCTACAGGAATTTTTCTGGTTTTGGTGAGCATCAAGCTGTCCACATGTATGTCGGACGAGGCAAGTGGCAGTGGCAGAAGGGACGTGTTTTATGCATCTTGAAAGCCCAACCAAAGAGGGAGAAGCTCAGTTTCACCACTTGTGAATATCTCCCATGCGGTGGAAAGCCTCTGTGCATGGTCAGGCGGCATGTGTGTTCGTCACTATTCTCAAAATGATGTCATGTTGGGGGGTTGGGTTTTTTCCCGAGCTTTTGTTCAGGCCAGGGTATGGGAAAATTAGATTCTGAACATTTGCTTGGCTTCTCAATACAGTGCAGGAATGAACTCTTTTTAGCTCAGATGGAAGTTAGGGCGAGGAACGTGTCCTAGGTACTTGCTCGGACTCATACAACTTTGCTTGTAGAATGTGCTTCGGACACCAACTTGCCTGCCTTTCCCTACCCAATGCTTTCTTCGCCCAATTTCTCATCCTTGAACTTGTTCCCCTCGTGTATTACTCTCCCAATGCTAATCCTGTCTTTCCCATGCTCACCCTTGTCATTTCTCACCTAGATGCTATGCTTTTTGACTTTACTTGCCCATCATTTTATTTGTCTAAACTCGTAGTCATCTAACGATTCACTTATCTAACCCCTTGCCTGCCTAATACTCTACTCATCTAGGCCATTGCTTGCCCAACATTTTATCTAACTCATTATTCACTTGGTGTTCATTTGCTCGGTAATCTCTTCTCGACTTAACTCATTCACCCAGTGCACTCACTTTGCTCGCCTTGTTCCTTGCCCATAGAACACTTGCTTGCCTAATGCCAAAAGAAAATTTTAACTTAAAAGCACCCTGACCATCCCTTCTCCAAATGTAGAAAGGTAAGCAATAAGATCAAGGATAAACACTCAACATAAAAAATTGGAAATAAAATAACTTGAAATTTAAAATGTGTATTCAAGCTAGACCATATCAATGCTCTAGACTAATAAAATTAGCTCATAACAAACCTAAATCTTATTCTTATTGGAATGTATTAAAAGAAAACTAAAGAGAAGAATAAAACTGTTTTGCTTGGAATATGTTGAAGAAACACTCAAAATTATTGTTGAAGATCGCTCTTCATTGAGACTTGGCAGCAGCATTCATTCTCCTATGCTTTTGTTAGGCCACATCATTCAGAAAGAGGCCTAAAGCTATATCCCAAATATCTGGGATGAAGTGGATGTAAATGAAGATCGTTGGATTGGACTGGGTCTTTTGCAGTTGAGAGTTTTACGTTGTAGTTGAGAGTTTTACATGTTTTTTCAATTGCATGTTATTTCTGTTAGTTATGCTCTATTTTACGTGTATTGAGTTTCATTTAATTGCTGTTAATTTCTCTTGTATTTCTGTTGGTTTGTATGTGGCTTTGTTTATTTAAGCAGCCAATGCTTTTGCTAATGGGATTATCAAGTATTTGCATTCAAATTGTGGTACATTTCTCACTCGAAGAGGAAATCACTTTACATTCACCTCTGTGTATTTGTTGGGACCTATCATTGGCATCACAGCCAGGTTACTTATAGGAACTAAGAAGGAGCATATTGAGCACTTGGAGTAGGGACTCGGTACAGTTCAGGAAGGACTATAGTGGATGGAGGAAGCTCTCCATCGAATTTCAAGTGTGTTAATCACAAATCAGGAGAATCCCAACCACGGCAACCCTCACCAAGAAGGCAACAATGGGGGTGGTCGGCAGATCATCTCCTCCAAAAGGGCGAAGTTGGAATTTCTACAATTTTTAGGGGATGACCCAACTGAATGGTTCAACAGTGTGCATCAATTCTTTGAATACGAAGGCACGGTGTAAGCCTAGAAAGTTTCCATGGCAGCATACCATTTGGAAGGTGAAGCTAACCAAAGGTGGCAGTGGATTCGCAGAACATTTCGGGACAAAGGAAACGTGATTTCATGGGAGAAATTTGAGGAAGAACTTTGAGCTCGCTTCAGACCATCGGAGTGTGAGGACTTTGTCGAAGCTCTCTCCTGAGTTAAACAGCTAAGGATTTTAAGGGACTACCAGCGCGAGTTTGAAAAACTCGACAACAGGGTCCAAGGATGGACTTAGAAAGCATTGGTGGGGACATTCATGGGCAGTGGCTTGAAGGCTGAAATAGTGGATGGGATGTGGATGTTTAAGCCACAGTCACTCAAAGAGGCCATTAACTTGGCATGGATGAGGGATGACCAACTCGCACGGCAAAGAAAGTTCATGTGGTTACCACTTGCGGAGCTCCTTTAGCTCTTCCAGAAGCCACTTGTGTAGCTCCTGCTACACCTATGGGACCTATTAAGCGTTTGTCGTGGGAGGAAATGCAGAGGAAGAGAGCACAAGGGCTATGTTTTAACTGCAATGTTTTACAACGGGCCATAGATGTCAAAAACTGCATCTATTACTCTTGGAGGGGCATGCTGGTAACGTTATATGTGAGGACATTACTGATCAAAAAATGTTGGAAGATGACCACGGGGAAGAGGCAGCAGAGGTGCAGGAACTTGAACTTGAACCTGAAATCACGTTACATGCATTGACAAGATGGACTGCTTCGAAAATAATGCGTATGATAGCAACGATGGGTTCTCTCGAAGTAGTGGTGCTGAAAGACAATGGGTCAACACACAACTTCATCAGTGATTGTTTGGCAAGCATGCTGCGATTACCAGTGGTACCAACGGAAACATTTACTATTCGGGTTGCAAATGGCCAGCGTTTGAAGTGTCAAGGGCGTTTTGATAAAGTAATGGTGAATTTACATGGAATGGAGTTTTCTTTCACCCTCTTCTCGCTGCCGTTATCAGATCTTGATCTTGTGCTTTGCATTCAATGGCTGGAAATTCTGGGTTCCGTGGTTTGTAATTGTGATGCCCCCAACTCCCACGTACGAACACGTGGAAATCAAGACATCGGGATGATGACAACACAGGTCACACATCCCATCGCCAAGTGCAAAGTGTGTGTACATGCAACATGTGTACAAATAAACCTCGCGACGGATAATAAATGTCTTACAACTAAGTATCAGAATATTATTTAAATACAAACTAGCTTAAAACACACGTAATAAAATGTTACTAGTTCAAAACTGTTTCAAATACCAATTACATACCATAAAAACATATAAAGATATTATCCAAAGGTAAATCAACTCCAAGCCAATACTCTAGTAGAGCCACCTCATCGGGCCCAGCCTCCTCATCAACCTTTGCATCAAAATCTACGGTACCAAAAATGGTGCCGCAGGTAAGTAATAATCCAAACAAATCTCAAGATAAAAAATATATCCATGCCACAACAATATGCATGAATATGATGCAATGTGCATATGTCCCAAAAATCCACATTTTTCACACACGCCAAAAATCCCATTTTTGGCCCAAAACATTTCCTTTAAACATATCCTCACCATTATCCCAGATAATGGCCCAAAAAACCAATCTCACCATTTTTCCAGAAAATGGCCCATTAACCATACCATCAGAGCACTGTAGGCGGGAATCACAGGCAGGACTCTACCACCATCCCTGCTCACCACCATTCCTACGAGTGTACCGTAGGCGGGAATCACAAGTAGGACTCTACCACCATCCCTACACCGCATGTACCGTAGGCGGGAATCGCAGGCGGGACTTACCACCATCCCTGCTTACCACCATCCCTACACGTGCCTCTGACTCAAACCAATTAATTCAATCGTTCACATATACCAGAAAAACATTTATCGCTTGAAAAGCCAGTTTTCAAGTTTCAACACATATACATGCATGCAATTGGACGCAAACCCAGTTTTCCTTTTTAAACATGAACATGCATGCACTATGCAATGCAAAAATCAAGACAAAAAATATCCAAGAATCTCAACATAATTTTCGATGGATCAACGAGTTACAAACGGCGAAGAAAAAGCAACCTAACAGTGTAAAAACACTGTGGCCGTGGGTTGTAAAATACCCACTTTTGAATGGGGACAAACCAAAGCTTGAGATTGATAGGGAATGGCTTAGATGTATTTATGAAACTAGTGGAAGTGAGGGTTGGCCGTGAGTGGCGGCGAAAACGGCGGTGGAAGGCCAAAATACCCAAAACGGAAAGTGAGCTCGTGGGGGTTGTTCTGGTGACGGACCGGAGCTAGAAATGGGAGGTTTAGGACAGTAAGAAGTTGGTGATGAAGTGGTGGTGGCCGGAGGTGGAGCAACGGCAGCGAAATGGCCCAAAAGCCGTCCGGCTTGGAGGAGTTCGTGGGGGCAAACGGCGGCACGGATGGAGGTGAAACTTGGTGGGGATGATTATCGGCTGGAGGGGAAGAGATCTAGGTGGGTGGTGAGGTGCATGGCGCCGGCGTTGGGCGGAGAGAGAAAATACCAAAAAAAAAAAAGAAAAAAAAAAGAAAGGGGAGAAGGCTATCGCTTGGGGAGAGGGCCGGGAGGAAGAGAAAAAAGAAAGAAAAAGGAGAAAAAGAGAAAGAAGAAAAAAAGAAAAGGAGAAAAAGAAAAGATGGGGAAAAGAAATGAGGTCCAATCCTCACCTCTGGAGTCTAAAAACTGATCTAACGAAAACAACTTTAAAAGCTATAAATTAAAGAAAATAATTTAAACACAACATAAAGTTAAATTATAATAAATAACTAATAAAAAACTAATAACTAAATTTTAAATCCAAAAACGAGTTAAAATAAATTAAACAACAATTTAAACTCAAAACAATAAATAAATCCAATTAAAATCTGATAATTTAAAATAAAAGAACCAATTTTTTAATTAAATTAAAATACTTCTTCAGTGAAAATACACGTAAAAACGGGATATCACATCCTCCCCCCTTAAAATAAATTTCGTTCTCGAAATTTGCATGATCAAACGCTAACGTTAAGGCAAGCCACAAGATTCCACTGAGACCAAGTTTAAGAAACATACCATCATTAACACTCAAACAATTAAGGATATATCTCTCTCATGTCTACTCCTATAGGCGATTCCATCATACCTGCACTAGTCTCCCAGAGACCATCACGTGGCGATTATGTAATCCAAAATCTCCACTTCCACAAGAACCTTAATACAACACCCAGTAAATTCTAATAGTTATTATCTTCGCGCCATAAATTGTGTTAATCTCAATCGACTTTTATGCTAAAAAAAACTTCCAACCCTCTATTGTATTCCACAAGTTGGTAATCATTTAGTTACTTCCGAAGTAAACCATCAATAAGCATAATTTACACAACTAAATTATTAATCTTCCATTGAAAGTTCGAATCACTATTAATTCCTCAAAATCAGTATAAAATTTGAATACCTAATTATCTCCAAAAATCACTCTTCCGTGCGCACTCTGATAACTTGCCAAAATGCAAAAAAAAAACTATGTCCTCATAAATCAACACCATTGAGTACAAGCTAACTTAACACCTGAAAATAAGAAAATCATTTACCCCACTTCGATAGAAAATAATATACATCCAAAAACCACGAATTATCACTCTCCTCATTTGGCTCTTGCTACCTTAATCAAAATCAACATTCTGCAAAACTACATCTCTTGATTGATGACAGAAATCAATACCAATCAACATCAACACCCCAAATTGAAAACACGTAACATCATCCCAAAATGCACCTGTCTCTTCTAAAGATAAGGAACATTGTCAAAAAGCCTCAAATCCTTCCCAGCCAACTAATAAAACACATATAACTGCTACCCAACAACTTGCACTTTCAAGATCACCTAAATTCTGAATATCATCTAATTTAGAGATGACTAAATTCACTACGAACCACGATTAAATTCACCATAACCTTAATGAACCCTTCTTGGAAACTCGCTTACCTACTTCTATTCTCATAACCCTAGTATTAGCACGACTATTTTCTTCAATTGCATACAAAATTAAATCTCAAGATAGGCCATGCTGTTCAAATCTCTCTCAAGTCACAATTAATTCTTGAAGATAATCTCAACAATTAATGCCAATCATCACTCCAATTGGTAACCCGCTTCAACTGTACACTCCGATCAACTCACCAAGAACTCGAAATTAAGATCTCTTGAATTTAATACTATCACATCTAATCCACTTCAGTACCAACCAAAACCACTTATCTCAAGCCAAAATGAGACTAGGATTTGTACTCTCCGAAATCCATACACACAACCACTATAAATGGATCTTATGTACCCTTAGCTAAGACCTAGAATCATTCCAACGTATAAGTGATCCATCACTTCCATTTCCAACATCCGTACCTATATCCTTGAAATATACAAAATTCATTTCCCAAAACCTGCACCATCTATTATCATCAAATTTGATATGGATCAATCCTAAAACCTACTATTAAAACTTCGAGCTATAATATTTGTTTTCCCGAATTCGATACAAATCTTTAATCCTCAGATAATTACACAAACTAAATCAATACCTTAATTCCCCAAATAAATATTCTCCTTAAAAAAAATTCCTATATTTATCATTCAACCATGATCAACCCCATTTTTGTGGTCACAGCCTAATCAATCTCCAAAGTATATCAAGCTCGCACACCAAGTCTATGAAACTAAAACTCAAAACTAAAACTAAAACTTTAAATTATACAAGCATCATTTAATGAAATCCTCAAGTTCGGTGACCTTAAACCTAAAACTTCACCTTATAAAGTTTGTAAATTCTAAAACCCCAATGTTATCAAACTATTTATCAAAGTCGGAAAAATCTAAAACTTCTAAATTAAGTAATCCTTCAAATGCTTATTGACCCTACCACCTTATATCCCATAAACCTATTCTTGAAGTTCGTTGAACTTACAATTCCCTACTCCATAAACTAATACATAAATTCTACAGAACTTCGAACTTCAATCATCTTAAGCGACTTAAAACTAATTCCTCTCCTTCGTTGCAACTTGCATTCCTACTCCCAAGAGATCGCCTAAACCATGTCGTTCCCTTCTAGCCACAATATTATAAAAGTAACCCACCTCGATAAAAATTCAAACCTACTACACTAAGTATTCATTCCTACAAAAGACATTCTTGATAGTACCGTCCTCTTGCCATAGCATAATCCTTAACCCCACTTTTTAACTCTGGACAAAACAAAACATAATAACTTAAAACAAAATAAATAAAATAACATACATTGAAATAAATAAAACAAATAAAACAACATACTTGCAATTCAAATAAAATAAAATAAAATCAAACCAAATCAAATGGAATTAAAGAAAATAAATTCAAATCAAATCGAATCAAGTTAAATAAAAACAATTCAAATTAAATAAAAATAATAATTTCAAATCAAGTTTTTAAAACTTTCTGGTACTCCACCTATGGGACATATGGTTTTACCCAGAGCTGAACTACTCTGATACCATCTGTGATGCCCCCAACTCCCACGTACGGACACGTGAAAATCGAGACGTCGGGATGATGACAACACGGGTCACACATCCCATCACCAAGTGCCAAGTGTGTGTACATGCAACATGTGTACAAATAAACCACGCGGCGGATAATAAATGTCTTACAACTAAGTACCAGAATTTTATTTAAATACAAACTAGCTTAAAACACACATAATAAAATGTTACAAGTTCAACACTGTTTCAAATACCAATTACATACCATAAAAATAAATAAAAATATTATCTAAAGGTAAATCAACTCCAAGCCAATACTCTGGCAGAGCCACCTCATCGAGCTCAGCCTCCTCATCAACCTCTGCATCAAAATCTACGGTACCAAAAATGGTGCCGTAGGTAAGTAATAATCCAAGCAAATCTCAAGATAAAAAATATATCCATGCCACAACAATATGCATGAACATGATGCCATGTGCATATGTCCCAAAAATCCACATTTTTCACACATGCCAAAAATCACATTTTTGGCCCAAAACATTTCCTTTAAACATATCCTCGCCATTATCCCAGATAATGGCCCAAAAAACCAATGTCACAATTTTTCCAGAAAATGGCCCATTAACCATATCATCAGAGCACTGTATGCGGGAATCGCATGCGGGACTTTACCACCATCCCTGCTCACCACCATCCTTACGTGTGTACCGTAGGCGGGAATCACAAGCGAGACTCTACCACCATCCCTGCTTACCACCATCCCAACGCTGCGTGCACCGTAGGCAGGAATCGCAGGCGGGATTCTACCACCATCCCTGCTTACCACCATCTCTACACGTGCCTCTGACTCAAACCAATCAATCCAATCGTTCACATATACCAGAAAAACATTTATCGCTTGAAAACCCAGTTTTCAAGTTTTAACACATATACATGCATGCAATTGCACGGAAACCCAGTTTTCCTTTTTAAACATGAACATGCATGCACTATATAATGCAAACATCAAGACACAAAATATCCAAGAAATCTCAACATCAACCAAACATAAATAACTCCATCCTCAAATCCATCCGACCCCCGACTCCTCGGACTCAGTCCGGAATAACCAACCAGTCACAATTTTATCGTTAAAGCAAAAATATATTTTAATCTAAAGAAAGTTTGGAAAATACTTACAGTGCTATATGATAATTTTCGATGGATCAACGAGTTGCGAACGGCGAAAAAAAAACAACGTAACAGTGTAAAAACACTTTGGCCGTGGGTTGTAGAATACCTACTTTTGAATGGGGACAAACCAAGGCTTGAGATTGATAGGGAATGACTTAGATGTGTTTATGAAACTAGTGGAAGTGAGGGTTGGCCGTGGGTGGCGGCGAAAACGGCGGTGGAAGGCTAAAATACCCAAAACGGAAAGTGAGCTTGTCGGGGTTGCTCTGGCGATGGATCGGAGTTGGAAATGGGTGGTTTAGGACGGCAAGAGGTCGATGATGAAGTGGTGAAGAGGTGGTGGCCGGAGGTGGAGCGACGGTGGCGGAATGGCCCAAAAGCCATTCGGCTTGGAGGAGTTCGTGGGGGCAAACGGCGGCACGGATGGAGGTGAAACTTGGTGGGGATGATCACCAACTAGACGGGAAGAGATTTGGGTGGGTGGTGAGGTGCACGGCGCCGGCATTGGGCGGAGAGAGAAAACGCCGAAAAAAAAATGGAAGGGGAGAAAGCTATCGCGTGGGGAGAGGGCCGGGTGGAAGAGAAAGAAAAGAAAGAAAAAGGAGAAAAAGAGAAAGATGAAAAAAAGAAAAAGAGAAAGAAAAGATGAGGAAAAGAAATGAGGTCCAATCCTCACCTCTGGAGTCCAAAAACTGATCCAACGAAAACAACTTTAAAAGTTATAAATCAAAGAAAATAATTTAAACACAATATAAAGTTAAATTATAATAAATAACTAATAAAAACTAACAACTAAATTTTAAATCCAAAAACAAGCTAAAATAAATTAAACAGCAATTTAAACTTAAAATAATAAATAAATCCAATTAAAATCTGATAATTTAAAATAAAAAAACCAATATTTTAATTAAATTAAAATACTTCTTCAGTGAAAATACACATAAAAACGGGGTATCACAGTAATTGGAAGCAATCAACCATGGAATTCATTTGGGATAATCAAGTTCAAAAGTTGCAAGGGATAGGTGAGCAAGCCATTCAGGAGGCTACCTTGAAAAAATAACAAAAGACTGCCGAAGAGACCATGCATTGTTTGCAGTAAGCGTTCCTCCAACCACAGAAGCCGCATCATAAGAGGACACGTATGACGTGAAACAACAAGACTAGCTACGGGTATTGCATGAATATGGGGATGTGTTCTAGGAACCCTCGTGTGTAACACCGGTGTGCGAGGTAGATCATTGCATTACACTTAAAGAAGGCACTGGGCCAAACAATGTACGACCCTATTGATACGCCCATTTTCAAAAAGAGGAGATTGAAAAGCAAGTCCAAGAGATGCTGAACTCTGGGCTCATTCATCCTAGCACCAGCCCATTTTCTTCTCCAGTTTTGCTAGTGAAGAAAGAAGAAAGAAGTTGGTGATTTTGGATGGACTACCACATGCTTAATATCACCACCATCAAACACCGTTTCCCTATCCCAATGGTGGACGACATGCTCGATGAGTTATATGGCGCCTCTTATTTTACAAAGTTGGATCTACGGGCCGGATATCATGAAGTAAGAGTAAATTCTTCCAATATTTCTAAGGTCGCTTTTTCTACTCATTGACTCACTCAAAAATGAGTAGCACTAATGCTCTCCCAAGTGCAGGAGGATGTCGTGTAATAATAAGGAATAAATTCCTAAATCGTCTCCTCAGGGAAAATTTACTCAAAATTTAAACTCGTTGAAAAATTGTGAAAATTTTCACAAAGAAAAAAAAAATAAATGGTATGTGCAATGGAAGGAAATTTTACTAGTCATGGACTAGATTCAAGTTTTTAGATTTTTGATTGTCGGATTTGAAATGTAAATGACTAAAAGATTAAATTCAGAAATTAATAAAACTAAATTAAGAATTAAACTAGATTAGAAAATAATTAATAAAATACAAACTAAAAATTGAAAATACTCAAAGACAAGAAAGATTAAAGAAATGCGAAAAAATAAATAACACGTAATAAGTAAACAAAAAATAAATAAATTACTCAACGAAATATCCAAAATAAATAAATAAATAAAACTAAAGCTGCCGAAAAAATGAGACTTGTTCAACAAAAATTAATCTAAGCAAAGCCATAAAAATGAAACTGACCACTAAGCTCTGGACAACGATATCGTAAAACAAGAAGAGAAAAGAAAAAATAAAAATAAAAATAAAGACTGGCCGCCGAATGAAAACTAAGAAGAAATGAAAATAATTCCACAAATGATGAAAATGAAAGGTAAAAAGAAATGAATCCCGGTGTCCAAAAAAATAAAACTAAAGATGCCAAAAACAAAATCAAATACGCCGAACGCCACAACCAAAAGTAAAAAAAATAAATGCTGAATGAAAATTAAACTCAAAGCTCTTAGCTTCCATCTTTAACGTAAAATGCTTCAACGTAAAAAAAAAAAAACAACCGTTTGTCTACCATCAAAATAGAGAAACAATAAAAAAAAAACAACAACAACTAGCCGCCTCCCACCTAAGGTCTGGAATTCTACTACAGAAGCTAAAGAAGAACCATTAAATTGATCTCTCCTGCTTCTCTAAAGAAATTCCAACGTAGAAAAATAAATGAAGCTGCTTATAGAAAGAGCTTCCGCCTATGCCCAGTCCAAAGGAAAGAAAGAAAATAAAAACTGAACGAAAAGTAGTCTAAAAAAAAAACTAGTAACTTCCGTCGACTCTACTCAACGAAAATGTAAGAAAACAATAGAAATAAAAATAAAAAGAGCTGCTCGCCACCTCCCGTATGGAACGAAAGATGCTAAAGATTATAATTGAAAACTTGGTTCCATTTATCCTAAGGTCTATCCGAAAACAGAGTATAATAAAGCAAGAAAAAAAAATTGAAGCTACCACCTAATAAAAAAAAAAACTTAGCCGAGAGAGAGCTTTCTTCCAACGAGAAACCAAAAAATAAAAATAAAAAAATTGATACCCCAACCGAATGCTTCTCTAAAGAAATGAAACTGAAAATGAGAATAAAATGAAACAACAACTGAAACTGAGATAAAAATAAAACTGAAAATGAAAACTAAGTTTTAAAGTTCTTTCTCTTCTCAAGTGTGGAACAAACGGAATAAAAAGAACATGAAAAAAATATAGAAAACAGAGGAAAAAACTAAATTGCTTCTGCTGTAACGTCCAAGTATGTGTAAATTCAGTATGTGTCTCCCTTCTTCCGTTCTCTCTTTTTCCTGCTGCCATCCGTAAGTTTTTATAGAGTTTTCAACCTTATAGCTAACTTAATGAAGTAACAGAACAAACAAAAAAAAAAATAATCTGGAGTTGCATGTGAACCGTGATTGATGCTGCTTCTTTTCTTCATCTCTTTTCCATTTAATCATGCACCTCACTTCAACTTCAGCTTCTCTCCGTAAATCACGCATCCCGGCCGAACATCATTCCATTCTCTGCATTTTTGTTTTTGTTTTTTTTTTCTGCACTGCTGTCATCCGTGAATGACTTTGCTTCTCTTCCTTTTTGCATGTGCATGTGTTGACTGCATGTTACAAGTTGCTTTGTCTTTCTGCAGGTGCGTTGTCAATGAGTTCCAGCTTGAAGCTGCTGCATGTGTGTGGAATTCTTTATTTTCTGCATTAGGTGAGTGATGCTTTCGGTGCTTGACTTTTTCTGCATTATTTTTCTGCTGCACTGCTGAAATCTCGACCAACCATGAAAGGTTATCAGCCTCTAGAACTATTTGCTTCCTTACAGGTTACGATTCTCACATGCTGAAATTAACAGACCATTCTCATTCAAGCTTGTCAAGTCCTTCGAAATGGTATCTGGTTCCTTTTCTGCATGTTCATGATGCTTCAGGTTTTCATCACTGTTTTCATCCCTTCCATCACGTGAATGAAGGTTCCCTTCACCAGATTCTGGCGTAGATTGCCTTGTGTCTTTTGTTTTATTTTCCTCCAAGCTTATCGGGGACAAACTACCTCCTCTTGTTTCCAAAGCTGTTCAAGTACTGGTGCTATAGCTGCAAGCTGCTCTTTGATTGTCCCTGAAGCCTCCTCTTGAATCCCAACAAAACTTTTCTCTTCAAGAGCTGATAGAAGACTGGAAAGTTCAAGTTTGGCATCTGATAAGGCCTGAAGAAGCCGTGCCCTTGACTTAGCAGCCAGCTCAACCTTCCTCTTGTATACGTCCAAGCACTCCTGCTCTAACTGAAGAAGCATCTTGTCGCGTTCCTCATCACTTTCCCCAACCTCGTTCCATATTTCTTGCAGTTTCTGCAGTAAAGAACCACATGTTTCTCCAAGAAGGGGATTTTGAGCATCAGTCACCGCCATTCACGTCAACACTACAATCTAACCTTATGACACGCAAGAAATTCTGATTTAGTGGACAAAAATAACATGCGGCCTGTCTACAGCAGTCATATAGATCAAAAACGAATCTGTAGAAATGCTCATGAATAAGAGTATTTAGAGAACTCTAGAATAATGGAGCTCAGAGGAATTCAGACCCACATAAAAATTTTGATCTCCAACTCACCCTATCCCATCCAGTCGTGCATAAAAAACATCAAATACCAGATACTACTTAAAACCATGAAGTGATCAATGGTGGATCCGAATAGGTGATTGCACACATTACAAAAAAATGAAACGAACTTGCTGAACTTTAGAAAGCATAACATCTCATTACTCTAAGAGAGAGAGAGAGAGTCTGTTGGGAGAGCGGGCCGGCGTTTTGGGGGGTGGGGGTGGTTCTCCACAAACCTTTGATGCGAGGTAAATGGCTCGTGTTCAATGAAAAACAACATTGGATCCATTTCAAGTATGAAAGGTTGCAGAATTTTTGTTTTCAGTATGGAGTGTTGTCACACAAAGGAAGGTCTTGCATGAGACAACATGCAAGAAACTATCCTTAATTTCTGCACCCAATTCCGTCTCCTTTTTACGTCCAACTAGCCCACCGAAAGCACCCCCAGACAACACGTGAAACTGCTTCTTGACTTTACGTAAAAACTTCACCGTTTGATCTCGTGAATTTTATTTAAGCTGAAAATAAAGAAATAAAAATACACTCGAAATAAATTAAAAAGAAAATAGATTATTAAAAAAAATATTATATATGTGAGGAAGTATTGTCCAATTAAATCATAGTTATAAAATTAAGCATAAACATGATATTAATCAATTAAAAATCATAACTCGAATTTATGCTTATTAACTATTTTTTTCATTTAAAACCAATAAATAATGTCACGAAGCAATTGAAATACATTGGTTTTAAATAGCTAAAATATGCAATATCTCAGCTCAATCACACCCCTAACTAGCTTTTTGCTAATCCTTGAGCAAAATAGTGAAAATTATTTGAGATGAATATTGCATAAAGATCGAAATTCAAACAAAAACAATCAAACTCAATTCTGAATTCTCACAAAAGTGACACGTTACTATTCAACCCCCAAGGGTTATACCCACCAAGACTATCTTCAACAATCTTTCATATAGAATTAAGGCAAATATCTCAGGACTCAAATGTGTGTGTGAAGCTAAACTGGTTGTGTGTTCCTCATTACTAGCCATGATTTGTCATAGGATTTTTTCAACCTTAAGATTAATCATTGCTGATTCTAACTACCTCAAAGCCCAAGGGACTAGCAGTTTTCACGCCAGCTCTGTTTTTAAAGGTTGGACACTCAACCCCCAAAGTCTTGGGTAACTGTTTCTAGCCCTTTTTACTTAGGAAAGTTCACTAAGCCGCCTTCGTTTTTTTTTTCTTTTTTCTTTTTTTTTTTTTTTTTGGCATGGCTCGGTAGTCCTGCAGTTTACTTCTCCAGTGTTAAATCAATGAATGGTAAATAAGGAACACTACAAGCGTAAGCATGTGCAAAATGTCCTTCAAACTTTGCCTTTCGTTCTACAGAAATCTTATCAAGTTTTATCTCAATAACTATAACATCCCGGTGTTTCAAGCCACGTATCAACAAAATATGATGCATCAAAAATCATGTTCTATGTTTAAGCTTGAAAATAAATCTTCAGAAAATAATTCCGCTCAACTACTCCACCAAGATACTCAAATTTCACAAAAATGCCAGAAGTGTGTTAATCCTTTATGTTTCAATACACCTCACAAATTTATTTATTTTTTATTTTTTTTAGTACTAACACATCTTCAAAAAAAAAAAAATTTCAACAGAAAACTCTCCCCCCAACTAAATTTGACATTGTCCTCAATGTTCAGCAAATGAATGTTCGACGACATATGTTATGCAGGCATGAATTGAAACAAGATAAACACTGCAGAACATATATTGAAACGAAAGAGTAAAGAGGAAAGATGTCACCTGAAATACTCGAGTGCACACAGGGAGTAAATTTCTATCAAAGTTAGAAGATACAAAAACAAAAGAAATAAAAACAAGCAAGAAAGTAAAATAAAAATTTTGGAACGAGATTACCAAATGATATGAATATGAAAGCAATGTTTCTTGATCCATTTTTCGTCAAAATAACAAAAAATCGTACCTGCAAAAAGAGAATACGAGAAAATTAGCAAAAGATTACGAAAATTTTTATTTTATTTTATTTATTTATTTTTTATTTTTTTTTTCGGTGGATCCGTCCGTGACCCGACAAGTGTGGCTGGAGATTTGAAAATAAACGCCTGATGTTGTTGACAAACGAGATTGAAGGCTTCGGACTTGTTCTTTATGCTCTCTCTATAAAATCAATCTCAAAGTTCATTCAATCCGCATCAAGTTTTTTTTTCTTATCTCTATAACTCATCTGATTCCTTCAACATTCTCGCCTTAAGTTCTCAATCCCTTTCTCAATGGCTCATTCTTCTACATCTCAACCTCCTGTCCTTTCTGCAGCTGCCATTGGGCCATGTTGCAGCAAGAAAATGATAGCATGGCTAATAAGTCAGACTCCGATGCTATCTATGACTTGGTGAGTCTCGGAACTCGCTACTCATCCTCTATTGTTGCTTTTTCCCAGCGGGTGCAAACCAAAAACCATGAGGTTGAAAGGCTTAAAGAGCAAATTGCTGTACTTCAACGAATTGTTCAAGAGTCTCACACAAGGGAAGGAATCCTTCGGCAGCAGAATAAACAGTTGAAATCTCTATTGGGTTCTTCATTCCGCTTGCCAGCTCCCATGAATAGGGCTGACATGATTTTGTATGAAGAGAATGAGCGTCTCCAATCTGAGGCTAAGAACCTCAAGTTTATGTAAAAGCATTTTTAAATAAAATCTATCTATTTTTATTTTTATTTTTATTTTTTTTTTTTTATTTTTACACAATGCCATGGTTTCGCTCCTAACTAGTGAGAGACATAGTCCTCACTGAAAAAAAATATAGAAAACAGAGGAAAAAACTAAATTGCTTCTGCTGTAACGTCCAAGTATGTGTAAATTCAGTATGTGTCTCCTTTCTTCCGTTCTCTCTTTTTCCTGCTGCCATCCGTAAGTTTTTATAGAGTTTTCAACCTTATAGCTAACTTAATGAAGTAACAGAACAAACAAAAAAAAAAATAATCTGGAGTTGCATGTGAACCGTGATTGATGCTGCTTCTTTTCTTCATCTCTTTTCCATTTAATCATGCACCTCACTTCAACTTCAGCTTCTCTCCGTAAATCACGCATCCCGGCCGAACATCATTCCATTCTCTGCATTTTTGTTTTTGTTTTTTTTTTCTGCACTGCTGTCATCCGTGAATGACTTTGCTTCTCTTCCTTTTTGCATGTGCATGTGTTGACTGCATGTTACAAGTTGCTTTGTCTTTCTGCAGGTGCGTTGTCAATGAGTTCCAGCTTGAAGCTGCTGCATGTGTGTGGAATTCTTTATTTTCTGCATTAGGTGAGTGATGCTTTCGGTGCTTGACTTTTTCTGCATTATTTTTCTGCTGCACTGCTGAAATCTCGACCAACCATGAAAGGTTATCAGCCTCTAGAACTATTTGCTTCCTTACAGGTTACGATTCTCACATGCTGAAATTAACAGACCATTCTCATTCAAGCTTGTCAAGTCCTTCGAAATGGTATCTGGTTCCTTTTCTGCATGTTCATGATGCTTCAGGTTTTCATCACTGTTTTCATCCCTTCCATCACGTGAATGAAGGTTCCCTTTACCAGATTCTGGCGTAGATTGCCTTGTGTCTTTTGTTTCATTTTCCTCCAAGCTTATCGGGGACAAACTACCTCCTCTTGTTTCCAAAGCTGTTCAAGTACTGGTGCTATAGCTGCAAGCTGCTCTTTGATTGTCCCTGAAGCCTCCTCTTGAATCCCAACAAAACTTTTCTCTTCAAGAGCTGATAGAAGACTGGAAAGTTCAAGTTTGGCATCTGATAAGGCCTGAAGAAGCCGTGCCCTTGACTTAGTAGCCAGCTCAACCTTCCTCTTGTATACGTCCAAGCACTCCTGCTCTAATTGAAGAAGCATCTTGTCGCGTTCCTCATCACTTTCCCCAACCTCGTTCCATATTTCTTGCAGTTTCTGCAGTAAAGAACCACATGTTTCTCCAAGAAGGGGATTTTGAGCATCAGTCACCGCCATTCACGTCAACACTACAATCTAACCGTTATGACACGCAAGAAATTCTGATTTAGTGGACAAAAATAACATGCGGCCTGTCTACAGCAGTCATATAGATCAAAAACGAATCTGTAGAAATGCTCATGAATAAGAGTATTTAGAGAACTCTAGAATAATGGAGCTCAGAGGAATTCAGACCCACATAAAAATTTTGATCTCCAACTCACCCTATCCCATCCAGTCGTGCATAAAAAACATCAAATACCAGATATTACTTAAAACCATGAAGTGATCAATGGTGGATCCGAATAGGTGATTGCACACATTAAAAAAAATGAAACGAACTTGCTGAACTTTAGAAAGCATAACATCTCATTACTCTAAGAGAGAGAGAGAGAGAGTCTGTTGGGAGAGCGGGCCGGCGTTTTGAGGGGTGGGGGTGGTTCTCCACAAACCTTTGATGCGAGGTAAATGGCTCGTGTTCAATGAAAAACAACATTGGATCCATTTCAAGTATGAAAGGTTGCAGAATTTTTGTTTTCAGTATGGAGTGTTGTCACACAAAGGAAGGTCTTGCATGAGACAACATGCAAGAAACTATCCTTAATTTCTGCACCCAATTCCGTCTCCTTTTTACGTCCAACTAGCCCACCGAAAGCACCCCCAGACAACACGTGAAACTGCTTCTTGACTTTACGTAAAAACTTCACCGTTTGATCTCGTGAATTTTATTTAAGCTGAAAATAAAGAAATAAAAATACACTCGAAATAAATTAAAAAGAAAATAGATTATTAAAAAAAAATATTATATATGTGAGGAAGTATTGTCCAATTAAATCATAGTTATAAAATTAAGCATAAACATGATATTAATCAATTAAAAATCATAACTCGAATTTATGCTTATTAACTATTTTTTTCATTTAAAACCAATAAATAATGTCACGAAGCAATTGAAATACATTGGTTTTAAATAGCTAAAATATGCAATATCTCAGCTCAATCACACCCCTTAACTAGCTTTTTGCTAATCCTTGAGCAAAATAGTGAAAATTATTTGAGATGAATATTGCATAAAGATCGAAATTCAAACAAAAACAATCAAACTCAATTCTGAATTCTCACAAAAGTGACACGTTACTATTCAACCCCCAAGGGTTATACCCACCAAGACTATCTTCAACAATCTTTCATATAGAATTAAGGCAAATATCTCAGGACTCAAATGTGTGTGTGAAGCTAAACTGGTTGTATATTCCTCATTACTAGCCATGATTTGTCATAGGATTTTTTTCAACCTTAAGATTAATCATTGCTGATTCTAACTACCTCCAAGCCCAAGGGACTAGCAGTTTTCACGCCAGCTCTGTTTTTAAAGGTTGGACACTCAACCCCCAAAGTCTTGGGTAACTGTTTCTAGCCCTTTTTACTTAGGAAAGTTCACTAAGCCGCCTTCGTTTTTTTTTTCTTTTTTCTTTTTTCCTTTTTTTTTTTTTTGGCATGGCTCGGTAGTCCTGCAGTTTACTTCTCCAGTGTTAAATCAATGAATGGTAAATAAGGAACACTACAAGCGTAAGCATTTGCAAAATGTCCTTCAAACTTTGCCTTTCGTTCTACAGAAATCTTATCAAGTTTTATCTCAATAACTATAACATCCCGGTGTTTCAAGCCACGTATCAACAAGATATGATGCATCAAAAATCATGTTCTATGTTTAAGCTTGAAAATAAATCTTCAGAAAATAATTCCGCTCAACTACTCCACCAAGATACTCAAATTTCACAAAAATGCCAGAAGTGTGTTAATCCTTTATGTTTCAATACACCTCACAAATTTATTTATTTATTTATTTTTTTTAGTACTAACACATCTTCAAAAAAAAAAAAATTTCAACAGAAAACTCTCCCCCCAACTAAATTTGACATTGTCCTCAATGTTTAGCAAATGAATGTTCGACGACATATGTTATGCAGACATGAATTGAAACAAGATAAACACTGCAGAACATATATTGAAACGAAAGAGTAAAGAGGAAAGATGTCACCTAAAATACTCGAGTGCACACAGGGAGTAAATTTCTATCAAAGTTAGAAGATACAAAAAAAAAAAAAAACAAACAAAAGAAATAAAAACAAGCAAGAAAGTAAAATAAAAAAAATTTGGAACGAGATTACCAAATGATATGAATATGAAGGCAATGTTTCTTGATCCATATTTTCGTCAAAATAACAAAAAAATCGTACCTGCAAAAAGAGAATACGAGAAAATTAGCAAAAGATAACAGAAAATTTTTATTTTATTTTATTTATTTATTTATTTAATTTTTTTTTTCGGTGGATCCGTCCGTGACCCGACAAGTGTGGCTGGAGATTTGAAAATAAACGCCTGATGTTGTTGACAAACGAGATTGAAGGCTTCGGACTTGTTCTTTATGCTCTCTCTATAAAATCAATCTCAAAGTTCATTCAATCCGCATCAAGTTTTTTTTTTCTTATCTCTATAACTCATCTGTATTCCTTCAACATTCTCGCCTTAAGTTCTCAATCCCTTTCTCAATGGCTCATTCTTCTACATCTCAACCTCCTGTCCTTTCTGCAGCTGCCATTGGCGCCATGTTGCAGCAAGAAAATGATAGCATGGCTAATAAGTCAGACTCCGATGCTATCTATGACTTGGTGAGTCTCGGAACTCGCTACTCATCCTCTATTGTTGCTTTTTCCCAGCGGGTGCAAACCAAAAACCATAAGGTTGAAAGGCTTAAAGAGCAAATTGCTGTACTTCAACGAATTGTTCAAGAGTCTCACACAAGGGAAGGAATCCTTCGGCAGCAGAATAAACAGTTGAAATCTCTATTGGGTTCTTCATTCCGCTTGCCAGCTCCCATGAATAGGGCTGACATGATTTTGTATGAAGAGAATGAGCGTCTCCAATCTGAGGCTAAGAACCTCAAGTTTATGTAAAAGCATTTTTAAATAAAATCTATCTATTTTTATTTTTATTTTTATTTTTTTTTTTTATTTTTACACAATGCCATGGTTTCGCTCCTAACTAGTGAGAGACATAGTCCTCACTGAATCGAACGAAAGATGCAAAAGAACAAAACAAAACAAACAATCAACAAGAAAAATAAAATCAAATGCAAAAGAACAAATAAAAGAAAATGCAAGTAAAGAAAACTGTACAGAAGGAGAAACGAATCAAAACACTTCCCTGGGATCTTGCACAAGCAAGATCTCTTCATGTGGATCAAAATCCTTCAGAAATGACTTTAGACGTTGTCCGTTGACAGTGAAGCTATTACCATTCTTCGGATTGACAATGTCTACCGCACCATGATGATGAACAGTCTTTACAATGTATGGTCCACTCCATCGTGATTTCAACTTTCCAGGAAAAATATGCAAGCGAGAGTTGTAAAGGAGAACTTCCTGGCCAATTGTGAAATGCTTTGGATGAATTTTCTGATCATGCAGAATTTTCATCCGTTCCTTTGCCAATTGCGCGTTGTCATAAGCATTCCGACGAGCTTCATCCAATTCATTAATCTGCAATTTTCTCAACCCTGAAGCTTCATCAAGTGACATGTTAACATGTTTTATGGCCCAAAGAGCTCGATGCTGAATATCAACAGGTAAATGACAAGCTTTACCATAAACTAATCGATAGGGAGACATCCCTAGATTTGTTTTAAAAGCTGTCCTGTAGGCCCACAAAGCATCAAGAAGCTTAATCGACCAATCTTTCCTATTAGGATTTACCGTTTTCTCCAGAATGAGTTTTATTTCTCTATTTGCCAATTCAGCTTGCCCATTTGTTTGGGGGTGATAGGGGGTGGAAACTCGATGTGTAATACCATATTTTTTTACAAGTGTAGAAAATGGTTTATTGCAAAAATGAGAACCCCCATCACTAATGATAACCTTGGGCATGCCAAATCGAGCAAACAAAGATTGTAAAAATTTTAGTACAACATGATGGTCATTGGTTTTGCAAGCGATGGCTTCAACCCACTTTGAAACATAGTCCACAGCCAATAAAATATATGTGTTTCCAAAGGAAACCGGAAAAGGTCCCATGAAGTCTATTCCCCAACAATCAAAGATTTCTAAAGTAAGAATGGGGGAAAGGGGCATCATGTTTCTTTTGCTAATGGCTCCTAACTTTTGACAAGACGCACACGCTTTGCAAAAATTGTAAGCATCCTTAAACATAGACGGCCAATAAAGACCGCTTTGCAAAATTTTTGCCACTGTTTTCTTCGCTGAAAAATGACCACCACATGCACCCATATGACAAAATCTCAATACTGAAGAAAACTCATCATCAGGAATGCATCTTCGAATCAATTGGTCCGAACAATATTTGAAAAGATAAGGGTCATCAAAGTAGAAATGTTTTACCTCAGATAGAAACCGACGCTTATCTTGGGTTGACCATTCAGAAGGCATTTGCTCAGTCACCAGATAATTGACTATGTCAGCATACCAGGGAACTTTACTTACCACAAACAGGTGCTCATCCGGAAAACTATCATCAAGAGGGAGGCTGACATTTGAAGAAGGAGATGATGTCAATCTAGATAGGTGGTCAGCTACCACGTTTTCAACTCCTTTCTTGTCCTTAATGTTGATGTCGAACTCTTGAAGTAATAGAATCCATCGAATCAAGCGTGGTTTTGCATCTTTTTTAGCCAACAGATACTTAAGAGCAGAGTGGTCAGTGAAAATAGTAACAGGAGAACCAAGAATATAAGCCCTGAATTTATCAAGTGCAAAAACCACTGCAAGCAGTTCTTTTTCAGTAGTGGTATAATTTTTCTGGGCATCATTCAAGGTTCTACTAGCATAGTAAATCACACATGGTCTATTATCCACACGCTGACCCAAAACAGCTCCTAAGGCATAATCACTTGCATCTGTCATGATTTCAAAGGGAATGTCCCACTGCGGGGGTCGCACAATAGGAGCAGTGGTAAGCGAATTTTTAAGGGTATCAAAAGCTTTTTGGCACTCATCAGTCCAAACAAATTCAATGTCATTTTGTAAAAGAGTGCACAAAGGTTTTGCAATAGAACTAAACCCTTGAATAAACCGCCTATAAAAACCAGCATGACCAAGGAAAGAACGAATATCCCTAACCGTCCTAGGAATAGGAAGTTTAGATATTAATTCAATCTTTGCCTTGTCGACCTTTATACCCTCAGAGGAAACAATGTGTCCCAAAACAATTCCCTGAGTAACCATGAATTGGCACTTCTCCCAATTAAGTAAAAGATTTTTTTCCTCACATCTTTGGAGAATACGTGCCAAATTATGCAAACAACTTTCAAAAGTTTTTCCAAAAACAGAGAAATCATCCATGAATATTTCACAAATATCATCAATCATGTCAGAAAAAATACTCATCATGCATCTCTGAAAAGTAGCTGGAGCATTACACAATCCAAAAGGCATTCTAGTAAAAGCAAAAGTGCCAAAAGGACAGGTGAAAGTGGTTTTCTCCTGATCCTCAGGCGCTACAGCAATTTGGTAATAACCAGAATAGCCATCCAAGAAACAATAATATGCATTACCAGCCACTCTTTCCAAAATTTGATCCAAAAATGGTAAAGGAAAATGATCCTTCCTACTGGCTGAATTAAGTTTTCTATAATCAATGCACATTCTCCAGCCAGTAACCATTCGAGTTGGAATTAACTCATTTTTCTCATTTTGTATGACAGTTAAACCAGATTTTTTTGGTACCACTTGAGTTGGACTTNCCGGCCGAACATCATTCCATTCTCTGCATTTTTGTTTTTGTTTTTTTTTTCTGCACTGCTGTCATCCGTGAATGACTTTGCTTCTCTTCCTTTTTGCATGTGCATGTGTTGACTGCATGTTACAAGTTGCTTTGTCTTTCTGCAGGTGCGTGTCAATGAGTTCCAGCTTGAAGCTGCTGCATGTGTGTGGAATTCTTTATTTTCTGCATTAGGTGAGTGATGCTTTCGGTGCTTGACTTTTTCTGCATTATTTTTCTGCTGCACTGCTGAAATCTCGACCAACCATGAAAGGTTATCAGCCTCTAGAACTATTTGCTTCCTTACAGGTTACGATTCTCACATGCTGAAATTAACAGACCATTCTCATTCAAGCTTGTCAAGTCCTTCGAAATGGTATCTGGTTCCTTTTCTGCATGTTCATGATGCTTCAGGTTTTCATCACTGTTTTCATCCCTTCCATCACGTGAATGAAGGTTCCCTTCACCAGATTCTGGCGTAGATTGCCTTGTGTCTTTTGTTTTATTTTCCTCCAAGCTTATCGGGGACAAACTACCTCCTCTTGTTTCCAAAGCTGTTCAAGTACTGGTGCTATAGCTGCAAGCTGCTCTTTGATTGTCCCTGAAGCCTCCTCTTGAATCCCAACAAAACTTTTCTCTTCAAGAGCTGATAGAAGACTGGAAAGTTCAAGTTTGGCATCTGATAAGGCCTGAAGAAGCCGTGCCCTTGACTTAGCAGCCAGCTCAACCTTCCTCTTGTATACGTCCAAGCACTCCTGCTCTAACTGAAGAAGCATCTTGTCGCGTTCCTCATCACTTTCCCCAACCTCGTTCCATATTTCTTGCAGTTTCTGCAGTAAAGAACCACATGTTTCTCCAAGAAGGGGATTTTGAGCATCAGTCACCGCCATTCACGTCAACACTACAATCTAACCTTTATGACACGCAAGAAATTCTGATTTAGTGGACAAAAATAACATGCGGCCTGTCTACAGCAGTCATATAGATAAAAACGAATCTGTAGAAATGCTCATGAATAAGAGTATTTAGAGAACTCTAGAATAATGAGCTCAGAGGAATTCAGACCCACATAAAAATTTTGATCTCCAACTCACCCTATCCCATCCAGTCGTGCATAAAAAACATCAAATACCAGATACTACTTAAAACCATGAAGTGATCAATGGTGGATCCGAATAGGTGATTGCACACATTAAAAAAAATGAAACGAACTTGCTGAACTTTAGAAAGCATAACATCTCATTACTCTAAGAGAGAGAGAGAGAGTCTGTTGGGAGAGCGGGCCGGCGTTTTGGGGGGTGGGGGTGGTTCTCCACAAACCTTTGATGCGAGGTAAATGGCTCGTGTTCAATGAAAAACAACATTGGATCCATTTCAAGTATGAAAGGTTGCAGAATTTTTGTTTTCAGTATGGAGTGTTGTCACACAAAGGAAGGTCTTGCATGAGACAACATGCAAGAAACTATCCTTAATTTCTGCACCCAATTCCGTCTCCTTTTTACGTCCAACTAGCCCACCGAAAGCACCCCCAGACAACACGTGAAACTGCTTCTTGACTTTACGTAAAAACTTCACCGTTTGATCTCGTGAATTTTATTTAAGCTGAAAATAAAGAAATAAAAATACACTCGAAATAAATTAAAAAGAAAATAGATTATTAAAAAAAATATTATATATGTGAGGAAGTATTGTCCAATTAAATCATAGTTATAAAATTAAGCATAAACATGATATTAATCAATTAAAAATCATAACTCGAATTTATGCTTATTAACTATTTTTTTCATTTAAAACCAATAAATAATGTCACGAAGCAATTGAAATACATTGGTTTTAAATAGCTAAAATATGCAATATCTCAGCTCAATCACTCATAATGGCCAGTACGAATATCTCGTAATGTCTTTTGGCTTTTCTAATGTACCCTCTACATTTCAAGCCATTATGAACTCTATATTTCAACCTTACCTTCAAAAATTCATCTTAGTTTTTTTCGATGATAATTCTCGTATATAGTTTAACTTGGGATAAGCATGCAATGCATGTTGAACAAACCTTGGAGATTTTGAGGCAACATAAATTTTTTGCTAAGGCAAGCAAGTGTGTTTTCGGCCAACAAGAATTGGAGTATCTGGGGGCATATCATCATGCCTCAAGGAGTAAAGGTTGATGACAAAAAAATTGCAACCATGCTCGCACGGCCCTGGCCTACTAATATTTCTAAATTACGTGGTTTTTTAGGCTTGACAAGGTATTACAGGAAGTTTGTTCAAAATTATGGCATCATCGCACGACCTCTTACCCACTCACTCAAGAAGGGAAAATTTGGATGGAATGACGATGCTGAAACAGCTTTCTCAGCTCTTAAACAAGCAATGACCACCACTCTCAGTTGCAGATGCCCTTTCTTGCAAGCCTACAACCCAGTCCTTCATCACCTACACGTGCCCTTTGTCACCATGTGGGATGAGATTAAAGGAGCTTATGAAGGGGATTCTTATATACAATCTGTAGATCAAAGGGCCAAAGTTTAATCCAAGGGGCACTACTCACAGTGCCCAGGACTCCTGTTATTAAAAGGAAGAGTGGTTATTCCTTCCCATGAGGTGCTGTGGACCAAGCTCATACATGAGGCTCACGACACAAAAATTGGGGGGCACTCAGGATTGTTGCAGATGTTCAAGAGGCTGGCTCAACAATTTTATTGGCCTAAAATGTACCATACAGTCCACAAGTATGTCAAGCGATGTGAAGTCTACCAGAAAATGAAGTCCGAAACACTCCCCCTACGGGACTCCTGCAACCTTTGCCCATTCCTTGCCAAGTCTGGGACGATATCACTCTCGACTTCATTGAAGGCTTGCCGATATCCCACGGCAAGGATATAATTTTGGTAGTTATCGACAAGTTAAGTCATCCTTTTACTACTAAAGGCATGGCTGAAAAATTTGTTAAAGGGGTTGTCAAAATTACATGGTCTTCCTAGATCGATCATTAGTGATAGGGAACCTGTCTTTATTAGCGGATTTTGGCAAGAATTCTTCCAAATCTCAGGTACTAGGTTGAAAGTCAGCTCTGCCTACCATCCGCAAACCGACAGACAGACGAAAGTGGTCAATCATTGTGTAGAGCAGTATCTCCACTACTTTGTCCACCAATGGCCACTACAAATGGAGTACCTACATTCTGTGGGCAAAGCAGTGGTAAAATATGCAGTACCATGCATATATGGGAATTAATGACCCCATTCCAGTCATTGTTTGGTCGTTTGCCTCCTCCACTTCCCATTTACCATAACAGCTTATCTTCTGTGCATGAAGTGGACTAGAGTCTCATGTCTAGCGAAGAGTTGTTACACCAACTTAAAATCTATCTGGAGACTTCTAGCAATCGCATGAAGCAGAGTGTGGATCGCAAGAGACGGGATGTGACTTTTGAAGTAGGTGATATGGTGTTTCTTAAGTTACACCCCTATTGGCAGCATTCTGTTTTCAAACGTGCCCACCAGAAGCATGCTAGTTGATTTTACAGACCATATGCAGTGCTACAAAAGATTGGAGTGGTTGCATATAAACTTCAGCTGACAGAAGGAGCTTGCATTCATCCTTTTTCCCACGTTTCCTTGTTAAAAAAATTCGTGGGAGACATGGTGGAGGCTTCTAAGGAATTGCCACCAGTGACCGATGAAGGTACAACTATATTGGAACCTCAACAAATTCTGGACACTCGTTGGGTCAAAAGAGGACATAAATTTGAAGAAGAAAGCCTTGTCCAGTGGAAGCATTTACCAGCAGAGGAGGCCACATGGGAGACGACCCAAACTTTGTTTAAGCAATTTCCATCCGTGGACCATGTGGACAAGTGTCCACTGAATGGGGGGAGTATTGTTAGGCCACGTCGTTCAGAAAGAGGCCTAAAGCCAAATCCCAAATATCTAGGATGAAGTGGACGTAAATTAAGACTGTTGCAGTCATGGGCAAGTAGAGAATGAGAAGATCGCTGGATCAAACTGGGTCTTTTGCAGTCGAGAGTTGTATGATCGTAGTTGAGAGTTTTACGTCGTAGTTGAGAGTTTTACATAGTTTTCAATTGCATGTTATTTCTGTTAGTTATGCTTTGTTTTTTACCTATATTTTCATGCTCTTTTTTACGTGTATTGAGTTCCATTTAATTGCTATTAGTTTCCCTTGTATTTCTGTTGGTTTGTATGTGGCTTTGCTTATTTAAGCAGCCAATGCTTTCATTAATGGGATTATCAAGTATTTGCATTCAAATTGTGGTACATTTCTCACCCGAAAAGGAAATCACTTTACGTTCACCTCTGTGTATTTGTTGGGACCTATAAGATTTTTTTTTCCTTCTTCTTCTTCTTGTTTGATCTTGTTGAGCAAGAACATCAATATTCTCATATGCTCCAAAATTGTCATGACTTCAAAATTTGATCAGCCAAATTTGACCGTTTCACATTCATGCAGTTCCGTAAAAGCCCTGTGACGCCCCCAGATTCCGCTTGGGATCGAACAGACATCTGAAGCGTCGGGACATGCAACACATTGTTACCTGCCTCCGTTCATGACATATAAGATGCAATGTTCCTAACATGCATCTAGCATTATGCAATATTCACAGCAGATAATTTTTTTTTGAGCAATACTATGCACCAAAGTTATAATATCCTAAATAGTTAAATCATAACCAAGCATATTTAATAAAATAAACATCCATGATTTCAATACGAGTCTTAGAAGACTGTAACCTAAAAAACATGGGAGACCATACTCCATATTTACATTACCAAAATACAGTATTGAGGAAGTTCATCGAGTAACTCATGTAACTCGACCAACGAGGCCAGAAAACGGTCCAAAAACTAACTATGGAAGTTGTAAGCTTCGCATTGTATCTGCGTCGTCTAGTCAACCTCATTCAGTCTACGAATGTTTGCTCCCTGCTTCGATCCTGACACATTGCCTACCATTCAGGGGGAATGGTAGTTGGGACTTCCACGGTGAGATTTGATTACAAATCTCAGTAAGTTAACAGGAAACTCCCACACAGGTTAAATATGCATGCATGGTAGTAAAAGCATAAATGCATAAATAAAGTCGTAACTAAGCATAGCATAACTTGACATGTAGCATGACATAACCTGAACTTAAACGTGAACTGAACTTGACTTAACATGACATAAACTTCAGCTTAAAATATAACATGGACTAGCAACATAACATGAACGTGAAGCTTGAAACATAACATGGACTTGAAATATAGCATGAACGTAAACATGCATAACATAAATATGAACTTGACATAAACCTGAGCATAACATGATATAAATGAGAACTTGAGACATAATGTGAACGTGAACATAACATAACATGAACGTAAACTTGAAAATAACATGTACGTGAACATAACATGATAGAAACGTGAACTTGAAACATAACGTAAACATGAACATAACATAACATGAACGTGAGCTTGAACATATCATAAACATGAACATAACATGATATGAACATGAACTTGAAACTTAACGTGAACATGAACATAACTTGATCTGAAACTTGTCTTAATGTGGACTTGATCTGAAACTTATTCTTATCTCATGGGGTCACCATGATTGCTTATTCTTAACTTCTTGACATGAACTTGGAATCTTATTCAATTGACTTGATTAATAACGTGACCATATAGGTGCTACACGGGTCCCCTAGAGCCATGTGTCTCTGTCGATTACCGCATCACAACACAGGTATCTGCACCAGCTGTGAATGCGTTAATACGTACTCCACAGTTGTTGTGGCCCCACGTATTCTACATGCACAATTGTTGTGTCTCACGTAGTGTATACTCCACAGTTATTGTGGCCCCATACTTCATGCTCCACAGTTGTTGTGGCCCCATGAATACACGTAAAATAAAATATGGCACCATCGGCGTTAATACCTGGCGCGCTCCGGTGACCAGCTAATTAGGCCTCATTCGCAACCTGTTGACTGTACTTCGTCAACCCAGGGAATTTCACACCTATTTAGACACTCTAGCATGAACAGAGGAGTTCCACTAGGATATTACCCCATCCTAGCACTTAGGGTTGTGATTGACATGACTTACTTAACTTGATCGTGATCTGACTTCTTTACTTAACATGACATACTTGCAATGGTGAATATTTCATGATATGACATACATGTAACATAAATCATATTTAACATGGCCTACTTATAGCACATAACAATACGTGATAGAATAGATTGTGTAACAGATAAATATTCATGACAGAATAAATCGTGCATAACATAAAAACATGTAATGACGTGGCATGACATGGCATATATAATAACATACATACATAAATCATAGTTCCCTTACCCATCATACATACACAATAAACTGATAGTAAGTTAGAAGCTAACTTACCTCCATCGTCGCGTTCTTCGAGAATAAAGCGCGAAACACGAGGAACTGTAAGAAGGTCTTCTAAAAGTTAGACATTTAATTACTAACAATTAGAAACATGAAAACAAGCTAACTTAGGGTAAAATTATCATTTTACCCTCTATATGTGGAAAAATAACCATTTTACCCATAACTTAAGAATTTCACATCCTAACTCCAAAAACTTTCAAAATTTACATTCCTCTTGCAAAATTTACAACTAAGGAAAATACACAATGGCCAAAACATCCATAGGCCATTTCTCTTATTTTTGTTGCAATTCCTTCCAACATCAAAACTCATGCTTAACCCAAATTTTTGCAACAAGGATCTTTCTATCCTAAGTTTAAAACCATACTTAAAATATCCATTTAGAAAAAGCTAATAATCAACACCAAACTTTTTGTAAAAAGATCCAAACACTTAATCACAAGCTTTGACCCTAAATCAAAACATCTCCAAGAATTTCAAAAATCAAATCTTACTTCTAACATATTCATAACATCATCCTAACATCAACCATGCTTTAAATCATCAAACTAAAGTCACCAAAATCACAAAATAACACTTGGAGTTTTTGGTTTTACACTTAGCCTAAAAACAGAAACTTTTTCCTCAACTAGTTTTGATAAATATCAAAGCCTTTAGAGTAAGATCAAACCTCGAAATATTCAAACTTTCTCCAAATAAAAACTGTTTTGCCACTTCCACTTTTCAAGTTTCTAGATCTAAGCAAATCTATCATCGAAAGCTTTAGTCATGCAAAAAAATCTCTATGAACACTCTTAAACACATGCTAAAAACACTCCATAAAATTTTCGGACCAAGATATGTCCATTAGCTTGGTCAAAAACTCCAAAACATAACATACTCTCCAGATTCACGCCCAGAATGACCTTTCCATGGTTAAAAATACTTTTTACTGACAAAATGACCATGTAATGATACAAATAATATCTCTACAGAAACTAGACTCAAATAGGAACAACTTTTATGAGGTATCATCGTGTGAAAATACTTACAAAGGGTCAAAAAGCTCCATACAAGAAGACCCAGAAATCTGCCCGAGAGAGCTCTTTTGGGTTTCTCTCTAAGAACGGGGCGAAGAAGTGATTAAAGTGAAGTAAGTGTGTCTTGCACGACTCAAGCCTTCTATAGGGGGAAGATATGGACCTTAATGACCCTTGATTTGAGGTGGCTATGTGACATAAAGTGAAGAATAGTGTGGGGCAAAGGACTGCCTACAGAAGCTATGAGGTGTGAAGGTTGATGGGGTGGGTTTCTCCATCTCATCAAGGCACTATTGGGTGCAGCCAAGGGTAGTGAATGGTCTGCCATGTGGGGGAGGAAACTTCTCCAAGAAGCCTTGCCAAGGTGGCCAAATTCGTGGGCCTTGGTGGGCCCCAACCAAGTGGGCTTCAATTAGGGGTTTAAAGGAGGTTTGGTTAGGGTTTGAGATGCTATCAAGCCTAAATCCAAATTTTCTTGGCCCAAACAAATTTCCAAGGTTTAAAAGGTTGGATAATGTTGTCATAATAAGAATTTGAGAAATTAATAGCATGTGGAAGTGATTTAATCAAGTGATTAAATACAATGCTAGAAATTGGATCGAAAAGGGTTTGAAGGCCAATTTAGGGTTTGGGGAAGCTGTTTAGGGTTTCGATTTCAACCAAGCTTTTAGGGTTTCAAATGGATTCCATCCATTTAGGGTTTCACTAGGGTTGAAACCCTCCTCGAAGTGCCCCTATAAATAAATTCACAGTTTCGAACAGCCGTTTCGTCCGAAATTATGAAAATGGGTTATTGCGCTATAAAATCCTAAATATTCAACTGAGTCTAGTGGTGTAGATTATAACCTATTCTAACACTTCTAACTATTTCAAACGATTAAAATCGCATTTCTGGCACAATAGTGAGTGATAACACTAATTATGTTGACAGACTAAAACCTTTTCGATTAGCTGATTCGTGAAAACTTACGGAGTTTTCACGAGGTTCCTCAAAGTCTATAGAGATTCTACCATTGAATTTCTAGCGGGCTGTTACACCTTGATGACTATCGCATCTATCTATCTATCTGTCTTTCTCTCTGTATGTTAGATTACAAAGGATAATAACAAAGCCATTTTTGAGAGGACATGAGACTTTAAATAGCATGGGATGAAAAAATGACTAAAGGCCATCATTTCCTTTGTATGCTAATGGATGAGATGTATAATGCTGGACCCCACTTCCTCAAGTTTAACCTTTAACCAACTCTTGAATTTTGTAAAGGCCACTAACTTTGACAAGGTGACTCCAAGTATTACTGTTGGTTAGAACTTTTGGCTATATGCCTTGTAGATTTGGTTCATGTACTTTCCAGGAATCAGTCTTCTTTATCAATAATCTTTCTCATTCCTTCAAACACAAACAAATAAAGAAAAATAAATAAAAATAAAATAAAATCAAAAGAAATAAAGGAAAACTAACAATTTTAATAAGGAAAAGAGTAACAAAAATATGTAAAAATTATAGTTATCATCAAGTAATGAGTATTAAACTACATGTGTCAACCTGAACATGACATATTTAATTAAATGGATTAAATCCTAAACCCTAATACGACCCGTATAAATAACAAATAACATGATAGGACCTACTTAACTCGTTTAATCATTAACTTTTTTTGGGTTAATATAGACATGACCCATTTAACTCATTTAACTTTCTTAACATGTTTAAGCCTATTTTAAATAAATGCATTAAGTTGACCCGTATAATTGGATTTATAATATTCATATTTTGAAATTTATCTTCCAAATCAAATTATGCCTTGTGCATATTGTGTGGTGTAATGGCGTTCAAATAGATTTATTCAATTTGAAAATAGTGTTTATTCATGTTATACGGGATTTTATGGATTGATCAACTCTTTTTGACCCAAACCCAAACCCACTTATTTTGTTCTTGTTCATGGGTTGTAATATATATTACCTCCCCTAGCCATGAGAGACTGTTGAATCCCCAATTATAGTAGATTTTGCCTCCAAACGACCCATGGATGTATGAGTTTATGCCAAACCACGTAAATCTATGTGTCTGTATCTCTTTATTTACATTTTATATGTTTTGTTTATCATTTATTTCATGGACCAGCATCCAAGCACCATATTACCACCCAAGCCATCATGGTGGGCCATTCAATCATATTTTTGGGCTTTGACAGTGTCAAAAAATGCATTAATTGTTTGGCGTCATTTATTGGGACAAACAAATCTCTCTCAGAGTAGCAAACCGCATGATCCTACAAAAGCTAATTAAACACAAACGAGGTGATGCACTTAAGAAAGATGGAGAGGAGAACTAGACTTCGAGTCGCTTCCTAGTTAGTCCATTAGAGAGTGCCCCACACAAGGCTAGGACTTAAGGGTCACCGTCAACAAACTTTGTTCCCCGCCCATGAGCTTCCTCGTGATCACAATGAAAGCCACAACAATCCTTGTTTTGAACACCCAAAACATAGCAAATTGGAGCCACTGGAAAAGTGGTCCCATTCGTCCTCCACTGCCGACAAGCCTAGTCCATACCAAGCACCTAGGAAGCTCTCTGCACCGCAAGACCTCAAAACTAGATGTACCATAACCCTAGTTTTACAAGACATAAATAGGTTTTTAAGAGGTTTTTAAAGCACCACATGGATGGACATGTGGACACTAAGCTTAGACTAACGCATGGATGGACATGTAGATGTAGGCACTTAGCCTGGATGTGCACATGGATGGATAGACATGTGGGCACGACTGCTCGCCCATAGCAATGAGGAAGGAAAATTTTGAGTGACAATACTCGACCTTGGGTGAGGAGCCTGGACTAGAAACAGTGGTCTTCCAAGCAATAGAGCCACATTTCGAGCAACAAAGCTCTCTTAAGAAACAACGCTCACCCCAAGCTACAAAGCTCTCTTGAGCAACAACACTCTTCCTAAGTAATAAATGCACTCTCCAAGCAACAATGGTTGCTCGAACAACAATGATTGCTCAAGCAACAAAGGCACACATTGAGAAACATTTCTCTCTCAAGCAACAAAGGCAATCGCCTAGCAACAATGCTCACCTAAACAATAAAGGCATTTGTCGAGCAAGAATGCTCACCTGAACAACAAAGGCACTCATTGAGCAAGAATTCTCACTTGATCAACAAAGGCACTCGTCGAGCAAGAATGCTCACTTGATCAACAAAGGCACATACCAAGCAACCAAGGATCATGCCAAGCAACAATTGTTGTGTGAGAAACAAAGTTCCCCATAAAACAAGTTTGAACAATCTAGATCCCAAATACGAGCCCTATGGCCAATGAATGGATTAAAGAAGATGCACAATGGTGACCAACTCTAGCCAGATAAAAAGTTTGGAAACCTAGCCACTGACTTGGAGCACTAGTTACAAGGTCGCCCTTGAGAGCTAATTGAGCACCTTAGCTGCTTATTTTCAACAGAAAAGATTGCTATAGAGCAATCACTTGGGCATGTCAGATCTTCATTATCACCAAGCTAGGATGCTCTCAAGCGTCACCTGGGCATTTTGAGCCCTCACCCAACTTCGGCAAAAGAAGAGAGACAAGGGAAAACCCCAAAAAAATGGGTCTTGTCTAAGCCATACTCGAACACTGTAGAAATCAAATCCTCACCAAATATAAGGCCATGTGGCTCAGGTCTGCAAGTCTCAAGCTTGTCGTTTGGATTACTTACACCAACAAGTTTAGTTTTTGGTGAAAACTACTCAGAATAGCTAGGCTACCCTAAATTCAAGCACTCAGACCCCTTGAAAAATAGGCAAACAAGGCAAAATACACCTTCGCCACAATAGCACGGTCAGGTAACCCCTACAACAGCCAAGCCTAGCAACATGCAGGCTGAGCTTCAGCTAGCAAGGCTAACACACACCTTTGTGACCAAAGTAGTCAAGCAGACCACTCTTGTGATAGTGATCAAGCAAACCTCCCACTATGATAACAGTCCAACAAACCTCCTATTCCAATAGAAGTCGAGTAGACCTTCTGCTTCGATAATTTTCTAGTAGAACAACTAGGATGAAGTGACATATCCAATGAACCAAATTAGTTAGTTGTAATATGGTTCCATACCTGTGATGCCACCTGCCTCCTAGGTCTCTGGGGAATCCTTGTCGACTTCTTTGGGAGTGAGTGCATATACTTTTGTTGTAGGACATGCTTATAGTCTCTGTATCCTCCAACCTTTCCTGCTCGCTGCACTGGTGGTTCCTAGGGCAATCATTCACATAATATCCCATCTACCTACAACGGAAACATAAGATCAGAGTCTATTGACAATTCCCCTCATGGGCTTTATGGAGATTGTGGCAAACTGGTATCCTTTCTCCCTTCGTACTCCGGGAGTATTTGGTGGTCGTTCCCCTGTCATAGACACAAACCTTTGAGGGACACTTGAGTTGCTCCTTTCAAAAAAAAAATCTCCTTCTTTTTAGACTCGTGGAACATTCAATGAATTGTGTTGCTTACGCTCACCACTGGATGCTATGTGCACTAATTTCTAAAAGTCCTTGATCTGAAGGCAATCTACTCGAGTCCTGATCTAGTCTGCAGTCCATCCTTTCTAAAAGGCAAAGTGTAACTCAAAATAATGCATGGCTTCTACGACAGAGATATGCCTCCATCTTAAGCGTTCGGGCTAGGTCATCTCTTCCACCTCGGGCATCATTCTTGGTTCTAATTCTACATCAAAGACTATGGTTATGAGAGTAAAACCATAGGTAGGTTAGGCGGTCATGAAAAAAACTATTAATGAGAGATAAAGCCCAGAAGATGCAATGAATAGTTCACATAAATAGCGAAAGCTCATATATATGTATGCTTTGGTGAAGAATCACCGTCTGAGGCATAGACACATGGGTCTATAAAACCTGGCGAGGAATCACCCTCTGAGGAGTTACCCTCTTACATATTGTACTTTAAAATATGAGTATTATTTAGGTGAAGAGTCACCCATTGGTCCAGTAGGTCAAATCCATAAAATCATATCGGTTTCACTGGTACAACAATTAGTGCAGAGGTCCATTACATAGATATTTTTCACACAAACCTTTCATCACACAAACCTTTCGCCTGATAGGCAAATAGGGATGAGCTGCTCCACTGCTTGACATTGGGGAAATCCCTTGACTTGATCAACATGATGCAACTCAACTCGCCAATACCCAACACAAGTCACCTCTCACACAAAGATAATATGTTGCACCGAGGAATGTCTACCCTACCAACCAACTCGATGACACCAACACGTGATACACCTAGAGATTCTACATCTCGACTATCAAGTAAGGCCAACAAGATATTGTCCCACCCCAATCATACATGGGGAATTCCTCTACCCATTTGAAACTTGTGGCGACATATTGTAGGAATAGGGCTAAGGAACTTCGTCCTATCCCATGAAGATTGATGCACGGTATACTTACTCCCATAGAGATATAGGTATTTACATTGGGATACCTATAGGAAATGAACATAAGATAAACATAATGATCCAAAATAGATTTATTCATGTTCAACAACTAGAGGACTACAAAAAATGCAAATGTCTCTTACATACAACATTCAGCCTTACATTCCTCAATCCTATCTTATAAGCTAACCTACCTCACAGTGTCGAGCTCGCAACTCAGTTGCATCGCTCCGTCCTTACTTGTGCTGATTTTGGCTCCATGGGGTCTCTGGTATTTAAGAACTTCCAAGCGAGCTTTTATAGGGTGGGGTTGTGAGACATCATTCTGACATATCTTTGACCCTAGTATGATTGAATATGAGTCATTTGGCTTCGACTCTCATACTACAATATGATAGAGAGAGACAGCTAGGGCATGGTCCACACTTCCCTACGGCCTACCAACTCCTCAATCTGTCCTTGAATGAATGGGGCGTTGGGCCATACCTCTGGGTTCAGATGATATGACTTCTCGAGTCGTAATCCCTCCAACAGACTGCTCCAGATGTGACCCTTCATATGGAGTGTAAGCTTCTGCATACCACATTGCCACTCTTATGAGCATCTTCTATGTTGTTCCAGAAAGCTCCAATGTTTGCATTGCTCTGTCCATGACTGTTGCTTACCCTAAGCAAGTAGATCTCATCTCGTGAAAGCCACTGGCCTCTTTAGCTCATCGTTCTCGCCTACATGGTGAGTGGCATTTTTAGCACGCCTAATATGGGGTGAGACTTCATCTGCACCTCGCTTTGGGACATATCTGCCAGCTTGTCTATAAGGAGCTTGCTCAACAAACTGTTGGACTAGTTGTACTTTACAGCACCCACATCAATTTCCTTCTCCAACCAATGGAGTGTTCCTTTGCCAAGAGACCCTCAACCATGCTTGTGGATTTCTAGAGCTAGTTTTATTCGAGAGACCCATGGCCATGGTTGTATTTGAGCTGTAGTTGTAGTCGAGGGGCCCATAGCCATGGTTGGCGGTCTCTCAATCCAGTTATAGCAAAGAGATCTGCAACCATGTCTATTCGCTTCTCGATCTAGTTGTAGCCGAGATACCCATGACCATGCCATCCATCTTTTGAGTTGGTTGTAACCCCACAGGCATGGCTTGGTTGTGTGTTTTCATAGAGACCCACAACCAAGCCGTGACCATGAGTTTCTATGGCCCACTGCCAAGACTTGGCCAATGACCATGGGTAAGTTGCTTTTCTCTATTTTTTTAAATTTCTATTTGGATGTATGTATTTGAATCTTGATCTTTATTTTTGAATTTGAATATGAAGAATTGGGGATGGATAAAAGATTAGTGTCTATGTATATGTTTTTGGAAGAAGGGTAGGGAAGATCGAGGGACCAACGACCATGGTGGATTTTTTTTGGGTGAAGAATACTAATGGTGGTTTGAAAAATCCACCAGTTTGTTAGACTGTGGTAGATGGTCATCGACCTAGGGTGAGGTTGGAGGCGGGGCTGAAAATTATTACCCCTCCCATGTGGGTGTTATTCGACCGTATAGAGCGGGTAGTACCCCTAGCCTTGGCAACCAAAGCTAACACACACCTTGGGGACAATATCAGTCGAGCAAGTCTCCCGTACCTAGATAGCCAAGTTTAAGAACATGGGGGTTTAGCTTAGTGACCAAGGCTAACACACACCTTGGTGACCATAGCGGTTGAGCTAGCGTCTCGCCACAATAGCGATCACGACCTCCTGCGACAATTGCCCCAAATGGGTTATCTCTAGGAATGAGCCTCTGAGCCCCATAATTGCCATGTGCAAATTGCCTTCGGGAACAAGTTGATAGACTCTATCACCTCTTAGTGCGAGCTACAACAAACAAACTCAAAACCTAAATGCCCAAAATAAACAGAATGATGTGAAATCACCTTGAGGTGGTAAGAAATCAGCTTGCACCAACAAAAGCAAAAATGATCATGAAATATGGAAAACGTGCTTTCCAAGCTCTTTGCTCATGAACAAAAAACCATCATAGGTAAATATTTTTCATATGCTAGCAACAAACAAACATCCAAGGGGCCCATCCTTATAGGCCCTTATAGGGATTTACAAGTCTCCTTGACGTTCCGCTGTCGGAGATCTTCATTGCATCACACGACAAAGAAAAACCAGGGAAATTTTCCTAAAATTTATTTTTCTATAGTTTTCATACACTATCTCTATCATGGTTGACTTGAACATTTTCAAGGCCTACTTGTTGGACAAATCAATCTTAAGAATCACATATATGTATTGAATATAAAATGAACTAGGGTTCAACCCATTGGAAGCCCATTACCAATGATAAAAGGAAAGTTGACTGCCATAGTGACATAATGCTAATAGGACTCAGCTCAAAAAAGGAATGAGATCTCTCTAAAAGAAATGAAATGCTACAAATGTTAGGGGATGGTATATCTATACAAGGAAGACTCTACTATCTCGGGGGACTCTCTCTCTCTCTCTCTCTCTCTCTCTCTCTCTCTCTCTCTCTCTATTAGGTAGGCAACAACTTCTTAAACCTCGTTGGAATCCTATTTTGTCCATTGTATTGAAAGCTATGGGAGGCCAAGAGAGACTGCAAAATCACTCAATATAGTGGATTTCACCCCCAAATGATATGTGGATATAGGCTTTTATGTTGAATTATATAAATCACTATGTGTCTCTTTATTTACAATTTATATGCTTTTGTTTATTGTTTATTTCATGGATGCACATCTGAACACTATAACACCACTGCCCAAGCCATCGTGGGCTATTCATCCGTATTGTTGGGCTCCAACCCCATCGGAAAAATGCATAAACACACACAATAGCTAGTTTTCTTTTTCTTTTTTTAAATATATTTCTCAAAATGTATTTCGATTAACACAAATAAAACATGAAGCCTAAAACAACAACACAATAGAAAGCCAATTGTAACAGCCCGCTAGAAATTCAATGGTGGAATTTCTATAGACATTAGAAATCTCGTGAAAAGCCCATAAGTTTTTACGAATCGGCTAATCACATAAGCTCTAGTATGTCAACATAATTAGTTTTATCAC
>QGSO01000136.1:2654786-2714971 GCA_011037825.1 Carya cathayensis | reverse complement strand
TTTTTCTTTTTTTTTCCTTGTTTTTCTGTTTTGATCAAATTCTGCACCTTGTTTGGTCACTTTTCCATACAAAATCAATATCAATTCATTACAAGTGAGCTAGTACAAATCTATCAATCAAAAAATGCAAAATAAACAATTTTTTCTATACAATTGCTGTTAAAATCATTAAAATCTCTACCAAACTATTAAAACCAATTCCATAATTTGTTGAGAAGGAGCAACAAAATTCCCTGCATCCCTCATCCTTGGGTTTCCAAAACTACTACCTACATTCCATTTTAATCCACCATTTTGCAAGTGAATCTACAAATCCAATATCAAAGGTTTAGAATTTTTAATTCAAGCAAATCATATACAAATGAGTGAAAATGAAAAATCATACCATTCACCTTAAGTCACTCCTCAATTTCATCATCATAAGCAAAGCTTGATTTTGGACCAAACTCTAAAAAAACACATGATAATTATTAAAATTATATAAAAATAAACATTATGAAAAAATTTAATAAATATGTAAATAACAAATAAAATCATTACCCAATTCTGCTTCAAAGCTTTCAATATTATCCAAGGAGGCACGAAGATCAATGGGTATTGGATCCTTCAACCAATTTTGTGTACAAACAAGTGCCTCGACTGTTCTTGGAGATAGTGAACTACGAAATGGGTCAAGCACACGACCCCCTGCACTGAAGGCTGACTCAGAAGAAACTGTAGAAATGGAATGGACATTACATCCTGTGCAACTTTTGCCAAAATAGGATATTTTACTTCATTGATCTTCCACCAATCCAAAATATCAAAATTTTGAGCTCGTGTCTCACAACCATGTTCTAAGTACTGATCGATCTCTGATTTGTTCATCAAATTAGACTCAATAATTTCTTGCTCATACTCAATCCAAAAACTCTGTTGAGAATCAGAATCAATCATAGTAGGATCAACTGAGGAAGGAGGCTCAGAATAGGAAACTCCACTTGAACTCCCATACACAATACTATACTCCCAGTAAATGTCCATCATCAAGTGTTTCACTATTGCAATCATTTCTTCGACTAAATTACCACCATATATCTTTTTGAACCAAAAATGCAAAAGACTAAATTTGCATCTTGGATCAAGAACAACAGCAAATAAATATCATCAAGTTAGTCTTTTCAATTGATCCCCAATATTTGTCATACTTAATCTTCATATTTTCCGCCATACATTTCAACACTGCATCATTACTTTGACTCATTTTTGACAAATGTGATTGTATGCCACAAAGCTCCTGGAAATATGCATTAGATGTGACATACAAAGAGCCAGAAAGTCTCACAGTAGCATCATAAAAAATCTTCAAAAACTTTATCAATACTCTAACTCTCTCCCAATCATTAGAGTTAGGGGGGCCCAAGTTCACACTACGACAATAACGAACAAAAGAATCATCATCCTTCTCCAATCGCAAAAAAGGTTTTTTATATGTTTCTGCAACTTCTAGCATTAGATAAGTCGAATTCCATCTCGTGGAAACATCAAGGCATACCAATTTTGTACAATCAATTTTCTCCATTCTCTATACACTTTTTGAATTTCTCCATTCTTGCGGGAGATGATCTAACATACCTAACTGCATTGCGCACCCTTGTGATTGAATCATCACAATCTCTTAGCCCATCATTCACAATGAGGTTCATTATATGGGCACAACACCTGATGTGAATATACTTCCCTTCAAACAAATGACCTCCTACAAACTTTCTCAAATACTCAATGGCAACATCATTTGAGGAAGCATTGTCAACTGTAACAGTAAAGATTTTGTCAATGCCCCAATCTTGTAGACATGAATCTACACACTTTCCAATAGTTTCTCCTTTGTGATTAGGGATCATACAAAAGTTTAGAATTCTTTTGTGTAGTTTCCAGTTAGAGTCAATAAAGTGTGCAGTAAGACACATATAATTTAAGTTTTGAATTGACGTCCATGTGTCAGTGGTTAAACTAACCCGCCCAACCGTCTTAAAAATTTTCCTTAACTTCTCCTTCTCCATTTTAAACAGTTTAATACAGTCACTCGCTGCAGTGGTTCGAGATGGCACTTGAAACCTTGGTTCAAGAGATCTACATACCTTCCTAAATCCCTGGGCTTCTACTATCCTAAATGGAAGCTCATCACAAATGATCATTTCAGCAATTGCCATTCGTACAGTTTTTGAATCAAACTTATGTGCATTTGCCGAGTTACTAACATCACTATCTCCAACTCTCTCAAGAGGCCCATCACGACTCATATTCTGTTGATCCATAAGTCTAATTCTATGAGGATGTTGCTTACAAATACCAAGATGCTGCAGCATACTTGATGTACCATGTTTTTTGGGATGACAAGAATAAATCTTGTGACAATAATTACACTCCGCTTTTGGGTCATTTAAAGGACATCCATCTATTTTAGTGAAATGGTCACACACTACTGAGGGGTCCTTATTTGCCCTCCTTTTACGAGGAGGGAGACTTGTGTCACTAGACAAGTTAATATTTGATGCCTTTTGTGATCGGTTATCCAAAGGAGTAGTCGTCTCATTATCTCTTAAATTGGTATGAGTGTCACTTTCGAAGCAATCCATATATGAACTGACATATAATATTAGATACAAAAATCAAGATATTAGTAAAAAAAAAAGATGCATCCAGCAAAAAAAAAAAACGATCCGTCCGTATGGACGGGTCGGGTCGGGTTGGCGCGTTTAGCCAGCCGGGTCGGATCGGACGAGGCAAAGACCCGGCTTGGATCCATCGGGTTGCAGGCCTAATATATATATATATATTTATATGATTGTCAGCGACACAAATGCCTTGCATATATATCATTAATCAAACGACGTTCTTTCTACTTATATCTTTTATATATAAAAGAGCGAATGCTGAAATGAATAGTAAGAACAACATTTTTTTCAATTTTACCTTCTTTTTTACAGTAATATCCAATTTCATCCTACACAGTAATACTACAAAGTAAATATGCACAGTAATATAATAATTCAATTCCTACACAGTAATATACAGTAATATAATAATTCGATTCCTACACAGTAATACACAGTAAAATGCACAGTAAAGATAATATAATAATTCGAATGAATAGTAAGATAATAATAAAAAATTTAAAATGCACAGTAAATATAATAAAAAATAATATAAATCGTCGATATTTTCCGTTACTACACAGTAACGATGCACAGTAAATATAATAATTCGATTCCTACACAGTAAAAATAATAAAAAATTCGAAATGCACAGTAAAGATAATTATTTCTTCTTCTTTCTTTCTTTTCTCTTCCCGTGAGTTTCTCTTTTCTCTCCCATGCTTCTTTCTTCTTTTCTCTCTCTCCCCGTGCTCTCCCCTTCTCTTTTCTCCTTCCCGTCGCCCCTACTTCGGCCAACCATTGCACCCCTGTCCGGTGGAGGTGTCGTACACCACCCACTCAGTTTTCTTCCCCTCTCACCGGTGAACATCCCAACCAAATTTCACCTCCATCCGAGCCACCGTTAGCCACCTACAACCCATCTAAGCCGCATGGTTTTCAGCCGTTTCCAGCGCCGTTGCACCACCTCCGCCCACCATCTCTTCACAGCTTCTTCCCCTACAAACAGGTCTGAACACATCTACAAAGATATGAAGAGATCTGTTTTTGGTTGATTTTCTTGCGTTTATTTCAGATCTGTTTGTAAAAAATTTATTCAAGTTTCTTTTTTCCTTTCGTTTGATTTCTATTTTTCAGATCCACATAACAAATTTCTTTTCTATCTGTGTTCATATGTTTTTTTTTTCTTTTTGATTCAAGTTTTTTCTCTTTCAGACTTTCATCTTCACTTTCTCTTTTTCAGATCTGCTTTTTCTCTTTTTCTATCTATTTTTATTTTTCAGATCAACACGTAGGTGACCTTTGCTAAGCGAAGGAAAGCTGTACGAGTTTTGCTGCAATTCAAGGTATTCACCAGAACAACAAAACCACTTTTGCACCCTCTAAACCACAAAAGGCAAAACAAAACCATCAAAACTGATTTTTTCTCTTTTTATTTCTCTATTTTCTAAGTCATCTTTATTTTATTTTCATCTCCGAGTTGATTTTTTGAAAGAGAAAAAAAGTGATTTTTTTGGGTGTTGAACATGTATTTTTGTTGTGTATTGACAGATCTATATCTATTCTTTTAGATCTATTAGTTTTCACTTTAAACGTAGAAGTTAATACAACCCTCATCTGCTACCAAAAATAAAATGGAGCACACAGAATATCTACCAGAATATAGAAACAGAAATATGAATATTTCTGAAATATTATTTTATTATCTCGAAGAAAAAAATTACAGAAATTTGAGGCATTTCGCCTCATTCTTCAAACGATCTTGTTCCTTTAAAATTTGCGTAGCATCTCTGTCTAAAGGAGTAGCAATCTAAAAGAAGAATTAAGCAAGGATTTTAATTTCCTATTCTTTTGTTTTATTGCTTCTATCTTCATGTGAGACTCCTGAAGAAGGCGGTGAATGATAGAAATTTTCTCATTGAGTTTGTCCAAATTATAAGGTTTGGATTGTAGTCGCTGAGAAAATGCATAAATAGCTGATGAGTAATGGGTACCGAGATTTACAAGCTCGTAGATAGTTTCAACATCTGACTTATTAGCCAGATCATTATTATATTGTACTATAGAACCTACAGCAGAAGCAGAAACAGTTGGTGAAAAAGGTGTTGAGTACCTCACTATTGGTTACGAGAATATTGTTGGGCCATTGTAGAGTAAGAATGGAGAGAGAGATTGCAGAGTAAGAATGCAGACTAATTACAGAAAAGTAAAGAAGTTGGGATGCGAGTAAAGATGAGCTGAATATATCTTTTATAGACAAAATTATGACTAAGCACCTCTATTGTTTCACAGCATCTCTCGTGAAGCGTCTCTTTACAAGAGACAAGAAAATGTAGCATCATAGCTCTGCGGCGCCTGACAGCTACAGAAAACTTGAAAAAAGATTTGCGGTGCAAATGAAAGGAAAAAATATTTGCTTCAACGAAATGAAAGGAAAAAAGAAAACCCACTATGAAGACCTTCTTTCATATACTCATCTTCTCTCTTCTTCATTTTGGCAGCTGTCTTATTTGGAGCAATTGCAGAAGAGGCAATGTGTTGTACAACAATTGATTTCATGAACCACACTGGCGAGGTAATGAAATTATTTAATACAACGACATAAGAATTTTATGATATGCATACTGTTCTTCAAAATTTACCTTTGAAGAGTTCCTGTAATATTTTGTTAATATGTTATATATATATGTTTTATATATTACTTTCTAGGATCTGTGTTTCAAAAACTTTTATCATAAACTTTTTTTTTTTGTGATTTATATATATTCATATAATTTATTAACTCAATTGATATGTTTTTAGATTTGAATTCATGCGCAATTGCCTTTTACTCATTTGAGATTTTTCAAGATTCATTGTCCATGTCTCACTGTAAGAATATAGCAATAAATGATGACTATTAATTTCCAAAACTCACCACCTTTCTTTCTACCACGATTTTATAAAATTTACACCTTATAACCAGTTCTACTGATCTATTTCACAACAAATTGCATCTTTGTGTAAAAAAAAATTACAAAAATAGCAGTTGCTATGAAAATATGTTTTTTAATTTCCTCCGAACCAGATTGAGAAACACAATAAATAATATAAATTAATCACATTAAATAAAAAATATGTGCCTTATACGTTGAAATACACATCTAGTAATTATATATATATATATATTGGAATACTTATATAATTATATATATATATATATTGGAAGTTGATCACTTTATTACGTACGTACCTATAAAAACATTTCGGGGAACATACGTATTAATTCATGAAAGGACTAGTTCATACGAGACAAAACATTTGCGCGTGAATTTCATTATCTTCGTACGTTGTTTTAGTCTAATCAGCCATTGAAACGAACTTTAGTTATCAATCTATCGTCACGCAACAAAGTACTCCAGTCTTTCAAAACCAAGTTCGCGTACTTTTTTCCCCGAAAAAATATGGTCGATCGTAGTGAGGTGGAGGGACAAATATTTTTAAATTTTATTTTAACCAAATTTCTGTGCATATTATATATTGTTCTCGAAAATAGAAAACAAAAACCTCAAGAGAGAAAATAGTACCGTGGGTACTGCATGCATGTGAAGATCTTATGTCTGAACTGTTAATCACTAGCGCAGTACTGAAAGGGCCGGCCGGAGAAAATCAATCGAGAACGGAAAACGAAACGTACGCACTGGCCTTATAAGATGGAGATCAATAGATATTATATATCTATGTACGTGCCGATCGACTCTAATTCTAGACACCATGCAAGCTAGCTGTGACATTGTGCAGATGATCTATTCGAATAGGAAACTCACAGACAGTACCATCTCTCCGGTCTCTCTATCTCACTACTTAAACCCTAGTGCAGGCAGTCGCTAGGGCTTTAAAAAAGGTACTGTTCAAGTGCTCTGGTCGTGCAAGGATTTCCAATCCATTACCAATGGTGTGTGTATATATATATATATATATCATCTTGCTAGGCCCTAATTAGCTGAGCTCTGATCTTCATTTTTCTGGCGAACAACGGTACCATTAACAAAATTAAAAGACGTGCGTGCAGCTAACATGGCAGAAGTACTAGTAGTACTTCAAATTCCATCTTGATGGAAGTTTCAGAAACATCGATCTTTGTCCTCGATCTCATGTAGAATCACTTATTTCTTGTTCACCAAATGAATTAGAAAACGAGTCCCCTAATTAGTTAGAACGTCCATGCATCTATATATCGCGTTGAATTTAGATCGATCGGTCATGTAAATGATATTAGTCAAAACCTTTGGACTTGGGCTAGTTTTATATATATATATATAGGTTTTTTGTTTAAAAATAATAATTTTGAAAAATAATATCAATTTATAAAAATATCTTTTATTTAAAACATAATGTGTGCGAGACTGCTAAGAAAGGACAGCAGATAGAAATTAAAAAGGACAGAATCTACCATGAAAGTAGACATATAGGACTAAAATACGTACTAGGGGACAACAAATTGACGAAGTGGACCCCCCCAGCCACCCCCCAGCCCGTACATTTTCTTTTCCTCCTATTTTTCTTTCCACGCTACAGCTAGCTACTAGCCACGGCTTGACGAGAGTCATGATGATCATCAACACGTACAGGAGATTAATGTTAGCGATCTATGAAATCGAAAATTAAAAAATATTACTACATATTAATATATGCACCCAAAACCCCACATATAATTGATTTTCCCAGTAGATCTCGCAAAGATGGTCCCCTCCCCTCTCTTTGCCTGACCAATCTTTCGTTCTTTTTGACCTGCTTTGACCGTATAATATATTCCCTCCAAGCCAGTGAGAGAGAGAGAGAGAGAGAGAGAGAGAGAGAGGGGTGTTGGGGGGGGGGGGGTCCACTGCTTGTATGAGATTCCCCAGTGGCCATAATGATAATCCTCCTGCTGCTGCAAAACACTTTTACTTTTCCCAGAATCCATACTTTTTTTTCTCGATAGATGGCCTGGCCAGAATTGTGTACTAGTGTGTGTGTGAGAGAGAGAGAGAGAGAGGCATCGATCTGAGATAGGAACATGATATATATTTGCTGAGGTTCATTGCTAAGGACGCGTTCTAATGCAGATAAGCTAGCCTAAAAGCATATCCAATCGGGGAACTTTCTAGTTGGGTAGCTCAGCTAGCATAATTGCTATCTACTCCGATCATTACAATCAATTGGCCAGGAAGTAGGAACAGCTGCATGCATGCTAGATATCCCGAGGCTAGGTCCATTGCCAACAAAGGACATAAGGTTTTAATGCAGATAAGCCTAAGCATGCATATCTATTCAGGGATCTTTCTAGTAGTTGGGTTGCCTCTGCTCGCTTTAGTTAGCTACTCGGCCACAACATCATTAATTAATAAATACGATCCATGGGCCAGGAAGTAGGAACAACTCGTTGATGAGCTAGACGAAATATATACTATTTCCCCAATATTGTCCGTAGTACTTAATTAACAACGTACCACCCTATCTATATTATTTACCCTAAAAGCAGCTCGCTAGATCATTTAGTGGACTTAGAGGTTCCTTTATGCCTATGCCGCTGTACTAACTCGATCATTACCCTCCCATATAATAGATAACATAGATAACATAGGTCACATGGCTGAGAGCTGGTTCCATCAACAGTAGGTTTAGAATCGATCCGTTGTTGGTACATATGTTTTCTTCAAGCCCAAATGCATTAGAATAAGCATTATCTACGCCGAAATGCATTAGTGAAGAAAAAGCGAATCAGTAGATCAGTACTAGCTAGGCTTGTCAAACCAAAACATTAATCATAGGGAAGCAAAAACTTACTTGTAGAAGATAGAAGAAACAGAACCAAAAGTACTACTGGGTTTCAGTTCTGATTATCCATCAAACCAAAGGCCTAGATCGATTTGGGTTTTTGTTTTGCATGATAAAAAAAATGGTATGTGAAACAATTGCTTCTTTATATGACAGGCCCGGGGTCATATGAAATGTCCATCGGACAAGCGTTCAGCAAGATGGAAGGGCAACATGGTAGTTGTGACTTCCATGCTGTCAGGTACGCTTCTAATTTACCATAATTTGGGCTACAGATTTCACAGAAACCTCGTTACATGTGTAGTGAAAATGATTATGGTCTCCTGCAAAGCCACATGAGACCATCGGTGAGAGACGAACATCTTCACGGAAGCTACTATTATTCTCTGCAAAAACATAGACATCAAGTCATCATGATCAAAACCCTTAAACCCGTTAAGTAGTACTACTCCCAACGGAGAAGAAGAAGTACCTTTTATTCAGACATGAGAGAAACACCGGCAGCTTTCTAAAATTACAACGCTGCCCGTGTGGAATTAGGTCTCGATCGAATATGACAACACTTCCTTGAGAGAGAGAGAGAGAGAAGAGAAGGAATCTGGAAAATTTAAGTCCATGTATATACATGGAATATGCATGGCTCCTCATACGCCATTCACGGAGGCCATCGATTGTCCGGTGAGCTCTGCAAATGGCATACAGGGAGCCAGGCATATATATGCATGTTTTTATGCGTCATGCCATCATCTCAAGAAGAAAAAAATTCCCTTATATTACAAAAATTTCTAACCAAGACTTTCTCCAACCCCATCATATACGACTTGAGCTATATATATAAGGTTTAGAAAACATGCATATACATATGTATGTATGTAGAAATATGTACAGATGTGAGGACTTGAAGTCCTTATATCTATAGATAAGTACTGGAGTTCAAATCATATCTAATCTTCCCCATGAGGAGGAGGAAGATGAATATGTAGCAGTTTGGGGGAGAGATTGAGAGCGGAGAAGGAATTGAAGGAGACAGTAGAAGGTGAAGAGAGAGGTATATATTGAGGATGTAGGAATTAATATTGAGGCAGATGGGAACTAGGTCATAATCAAATGGGTTTCAAAGCCCCACAAACCCTATTGAAATTGGCAAAACACAAGCAAAGCGGGCGCCTAAACTTGGGGGTGTTAAGGTCTGGCTAGTGTTTGTGGGGTTTGTGTGTGGTTTTCTGAGGGAAAGAAGGAAGATGTGGGGTTGGAGTTGCACCCCAGCACCCCACTAAATATAGAGACCGAGAGAGAGAGAGAGAGAGGAGAGGGGGGGGGGGGGGGGGGGCGGGGTTGGGTTACTAACCACGCAATTTCCTAAGCTAACCTTATGGTGTTTGAAATCTCCTTTTCTGGGTCGTAAAGCAGTGGTTACTTTTCTCTTCTCTGAAGCTCATTTTGTCGGGGAGTGCTTGGAAGACATGGATTCCTCATCCCTCTTCTTACTTTAAATAAATAAATAAATCAGTTAAAGAAAGAAAAAGGAGGAATACTACCATAATTTAACATCTTTTCTTTTCGGCCACCGTCACTTCCTCTTTATCAACCCTTTTCTTTTTTATACTATCATAAACAAAAAACACTATAATAATATTTATGGTGCCATGTTGTTTAAGCTGGGACGGGGATTAGCACTCTTACCATTTTTTTTGAGAACTTAGAATGATCCATGCCACTTTGCTATCTAAGAGCACTAGTAGTGGGTTCAATAAAGTTAAAATATAGTTAAAGAATAGTCAAAATGTGGAAAAAAGTCCTGCAATGGACTCAACAAAACTACAGTAAATTTGGCCTTCAACCAAATGGCTAGCCAAATTTGTTGAGCCAACTTCACTAGCTAAACATTATTTTTAAAGTAAAATAATGCTGGATTCTTCTTTCACTTTAATTCTTCTGGTTTTATTTGTTTTTTTTATGTGATTTCTACAACTTAGATTCTCAAGCTTTGATTGATTTTTTTTCCTACATTTTTTATGTGATTTCTACAACTTGGATTCTCAAGCTTCTTTCACATTTTTTATGCGAACGTTACTGCATTTAAACCATCAATAGGGCATAGAGTACATCAAATTAATAAATAAACACATAAAAGAAGTTATAACATTTGTAATTTATTAAACATTTACTATTGTCTAAAAAATTAATATTTTAATAGAATGGTGAAAGATTTGTTGAGCCTATTATTTGATGTTGCAAAAAATGACTAGCTAAAATTTGTAAAAGTGAATTGTTTAGCTAAATTTTAGCTAAAGATTGTTGAGCCCACTACTAGTGCTCTAACTCGATCATCTTTATTTCTGTTCACTTACTCATTTTCTTTCAATAAAGCAAACTGGAATTCCAAATTAATCCGTCCTTTTGCCCAATCTTTCACCAGACCCACCAGACCATGCATTTATTATATAAAGCAACCTTACATTCAATCATGAAATACGTAAACGCCATACAATCGTTTTGAAAAAAAGTAAAGTTTATTATTAAAAATTATTATTTTTTATATAGATCGATTCTGTATTTAATAATTTATTTTAAAGAAATTACACCACACTTACTCACTTCACGATTACAAATATCATTTATCTTATATAATATATATATATATATCATGTGAATGTTCTACAAATAGCACTGATCAATCAAAACGTGACCACCAAATAATAAAATTCAGTGCTGACATCATAATATATAAGAGGCAGGTTCGTTTTTCCCTCTTTAATTTGTTTAATAGTACTTATATAAAAAAAATTAGTTGTTTATCTGATGAAAATTATATAAATCTAAAGCTACCTAATTATTGCGATACTTCAATTAACTGTTGATGATGATGATTAATTCCATGGAAAGAAAAAATTGTTATAATTTGGAAAAGTAATTGAGAGTTGTATGATACATATAAAATATTATATACGAGCGGATGATGATCTGGCTTTGTCCTCAACAGTACTTGTGATGTAGATCAAGTACTGTTGAATTAAATAACTCATAATTGCAAAAACATAAGGATACAAAAGAAAGTAGCTAGAAACGTAATTAAGAAACTGTACTTCAAAACCGCGTCCGTTAATGCGGCCTCCAAACCATGCATTGACGTAAAAGAGATCATAAATGTGCGAGGCACAAGAGGCTGTATTACATTAATTTAACTAAGTTGGCTAGTTGAATATATATGAAATACTTAATCGCTAAAAAGGTGATCATATTTGAGTTGGCTGTATTACAATGATCTCAAGATGTTCTACCATATTCTTTGCATTATAAAATTAAGAGAATTGATATAGTTATAAAGAGATTTTAAAAAAATAATTTTATAAACTGACGTAAGTTGTAACTTCATCTTATTTATTAAATTTATTTTATAATCTGACGTACCAAATCAAAACACGTTAGCTTATGAGTTTACTCTTATTAAGTTATTTTTTATTAAAACATTTCTCTAAAATTATTTAACCAAGATGAGGTAATTGTATATTAAAATTTGTGTGCAAGTGCAAGTTATCACTTGCCCTCGTATACTTTTAGGCTTCATGTGGATGTTAAGAATATCTCATATTATCTGAGTTTATTTGTGAATTTTATGGATCCCATTGAAATCTATTTGGATGTATTTAGATCATGTATGAAGTAGGTTGAGACATGTTAACCTTTTTTATGAGAAATTAAAAAAATAGTGAGTCCTATCAATTATTAGTTTATTGTATTAGTAATAGAATAATAAAAATAAAAATCCCATCAATAAACAATGCTGAGTTAAGATGAAAATAAATTGATTATTTCCGATGAATAAGTTGTAGTACTTGTGTGTTTGGATGGAGAGTATATTCATCCATACAAAACTATTTCAAATGATCTGATATCACTTTACCATCCAAACGAGCCATGAAATGACATGAATATAGAGAGAACGTAGTATGAGTAATTAATAATTAAAGTGCCGAAATATTGGAGCTAGCTTGCTGGCCTGATGAATTTGCATGCTCAAAAATATCCTTATTCCTAACGTGGGGGAGAGCTTCGATCTACTACTATATATGGTAGTTTCCACACGTGATATATATTGGTGCAACTGTGAAATTAGAGGCATAAATGCGTTATTAAAAAATAGAAGAAAAAAAACCCAAATTAGATCCCTTAAAAAAAAAAAAAAAAAATACAGACACAGCGTCGGGAATGTATATATATCAACTTATAACGTACGGTGCTAGTTTAGCTAGCACCTATTTTGGCACAAGAACAGACAGCTTTAATTAATTAATATCTAAAAATGTTCAGTTCAGTCAGTGACGATCGATCATCAGCAATTGTAATTAATGAATCTCGTGGACAGTAATTTATGGTGTCATGTTCAAATCTTTATATTTCATGGAGACCGAGACAGCTAGAAGCAGAGACCGACCAAGAGGATTATAGATCGACTAACCTACATAATCAATAATTTTTCATTTTGATGAGTGAGGTGAAACTCAAATTAAAGAGAGATAAAATATTTAATTTGTGTCTTTATTTATTTAATTGGTTAATATTTAAGGATAATGATATATATATATATATATATTTCTCAATTATCTTAATTAATATGTTTTCTATCCGGACTTTGACCCGTTTTGATGAGGATTGTTTTTATTAAGAAAAATTGTTATCATTCATTCATAAGAAAAATGAGTGTATATGCGTGAAACAATTAAGATTAGTTGTTGAAAAATGAGTTTTAGTAACATTAATTGTATTGAATTAATTAATTAATTTAATCAACTCAACTGAACGGATGGACGGACGTACGTGCAAGTTTGAGTCCCTAGTTCTGCAGATCAACGGATCATGACCCAAACTAAATGAAATATAAAGAGAGCTCGCTAGAACTTGAGTTTGTTCTAATTACGTACGTACTTCCTACGTTTCATAAGAAATTTATAAGCGATTGCTCCTCGATCGGCTCAACTCATTAGAGTTCTACTTTTGAAAAAGAACATCATGAAGTATGGCCGGCGATGGCAATGATCAAGACAAGATTATATATGTTATTAAAACGTCAGCCTTAAGTAAAGACTAAAGCATGACTGTCAGTTTAAAGACGATGATCAAGCATGCATGGGGGCCGGGTATCCTTTGCTATTGTTGTCCCTTTTGTACGGCAATAATCAAGACAAGATTGTATATGTTATTAACACATGAGCCATTTTTAGACTAAAACATGACTCTCAATACTACTGATCTAAAAGATCATGATCAAGCTAATATAAGCATGGGACCGGGTAAAAGATCATGATCATGTCTTGTCCCTTTTATACAATATTAAAATATTGCTCCTTAGTGCTTGCTAGCGCGCAGGTCTTGTCCCTAGCTAGCTGCATCTTGGTTGTCGATCTAATATTGATCACAAAAATCGCGGAGTACTTTAGCCCCATAAAAAATAATAGTAGGAATTAGTTTCAGCACAGCTAAAGTATCTCTAAAGTAATTAATTAAGCTGGAGCTAGCATGCTGTTAATAATTAAGATACATGCACGAAACATAATATATATAGATTTGATTAGATCTAATTCATCGATTAGTATGGTTTCATATGATATGTTAGATCTAATTTATAATAAAAATACATATATATTACATCAAATAACGTCAGTTTATAAATTTACTTTTATAATATATCTAGGTCTTTGATCTTCTAGCTAATTCTTTAAAAGGACTAATTTATTTCGTTTAGTTAAAAGCCCTCTTCTCGTTTCCACCCAAACAACGACAAGGATGGTTTCTGGTCTGGGCCATGCATGCAGTACTTATAAAGGAGTAAAGAATTAGGAGTTTTTAATTAGGTGATCTAATAATCTTGGAAGTTTTACTAAAAAAAAAACTGCAAAATGTTTGAAAAAATTCACTTCCAAATATAGTAATTTGTAATTCGATCGCTCGGATAAGGAAAGCATGCAAGGTAGTGAAACCAGATCATGTAAAAGTACACATCAAGTAGGGTTATTTCCATTTATGGGTAAATTTAGCAACAAGATATTTTGAGTGTTGTACATGACAAGTTACCTCATCATGAAAAGTTAACATGACCAATTGCATGCGGTGCTACTGCGTCGACAATAAATTGATGTTTCAATTACAGCAAATGCATGGACCGGGGGTAACTTTAGGCACCAATTACCCAAAATAGGGAAATCCAAATATAAAATAATAATAATAATAATAATAATAATAACAACAAAATAGCGACATTTATAATACAATTGTTCGATCTCTTCGATCACACACGCTTGTGACTACATACTATATTAATTATTTTGGACCGTACAAAAGATCGAATACGTTAAAATGAGTGCAAATAGAGTTTTTACTCCGGATTAATATTCATTTACCAGTACTCGCTTATCATGGCTTTAAAGATCGGACCATTCTTACCCATCTATAGTGGAGTTGGAACAATTATATATTTAGGAATGCATGCAGCTACTCAAAATGGAGTACTACCAAAGCCGCAAATTAAAGTCTAATTCCTACACGCACTTAATGTTAAGTACTCTCTGTACATGCAAGATCACCACCTTCACTAGAGTTAAACTCAAGGTTAGTAAGAAGAAACATAGATTAAAAAATGTTAAGCTTCCTTAAGAAAAGTAACGAAAAGGATGTTGATCAGTGAAAAAATAAGTAGGAAGATCATGAAGATATAAAGATCCTCAAGTAGGGCACACCATTTGCCCACTTGGATGCAATATAGCATACGAGAGAGAGAGAGAGCGAGAGAGAGGAGTATGGCAGGTCATAAAACGGGAGAACTAGTGGAAGGGGGTGGTCTGAGATGAAGAGAGTGATCGATCTCTCATGTCTAGAAAAGGCTGCAAAAAAATTCCACCTTTCCTTTCCTTGTATGTAGAAAATGGCGAGTGATCAGATAGAGAGAATAAAAAAGTGAACGAACCCCATTTATTTAAAAATTGAAAAAGCTTTATCGTGTAGAGTGTTGGAAGCAACAAGTGTGGGAATCCTGGTGTCAGACTCTATTGGACCCTCTCGGTTCTGTTCCCTCAGTGTCCCCACTCTCCAGCTCCCTTCGTGTTTGTATCCAAGTGTCTCGCGGTTAGATTCTACTCCAAGTCTCCAACCCCTCTCTTTCTCTCTCTCTCTCAGGCTATATATGTTACTGGAGTGACTGGCTTAGTTTGTAACCTTGTCTGCTTCCACACGCCTCGAACTGCACGCAAGCACAGAGGCGCACGCAGCTATTGGTATTAGAATTGAGGATGATGAAACTGGTACAGAGGAGCATGTGCTGCGCAGCAAACACTCTTTTTGATCTTTATCTCTGCGCGCATATCTACGTACCAATTGAGTGCTTTTTTTCAATCTCGAATTTAACCCAAGCAATAAATATATATGCATATAGTTCCAGTTAGTGTAATTTTACCTCCCATCTATACACGTTCTTTAATTTGCACTCCCTTTCAATAAAATTTATGTAGTCCGCCGCTTCTCTTAGATCAGCGTACTGGCCGTGGCCCGGTGGGGATCATGAATGAGAAATCTTTTTTATATTATTCGGGAAAAAAAAAAACTTCCTTTTCCTTGAGGGGATAAAAACACTACTTTTACGTAGTTGGACTGAAGATCGCTCAAATTTCTTCTCATGAGATGCCCTAATTTCGTCTGCATTGATGCATTATTATTGCAAGAGTAGAAAGTACATTGTCGAAAGTTTCCAAACTGATATTTGGATCGAAACATTTCTTATGGCACTGAGAAACAATACTTTTATAAGGTATTTCATTTTAAAATATTAGTTTAAAGTGGTTGAAAAGTGACGTGTTTATCATTTGAGTAGCTCTACAAATACCGACTCGGGACCCAAATTTGGGTCCCACCAAGTGTAATTTTTTTTTTCCATGCATTTTTAAAATACTTTAAATATCATAAAAAAATAAAATATATAATATTAATAAAAAATACTTACTTAATCACTAAATAAAACAAATAGAAGTATCGGAAAAATGATTTTCATTCCAAAATAAACATATTAGCGGATATCTGGGCCTTCTCTTTCATGGGCCTCTACCTCAAATAGGGTTTTAGTGAAGACCCAAAAGAGAGAAACCGTGGCAGAGGACATAAATGGACAGATTCATTTGGTTGGTTGCACGTTTTGAGGGCTTTAAGCAGTGGTCCAATTCGCACATGCATCTTCGGCCTTATCTGCTTGGTGCAATCGTTGATCGCCGTCAACCGTGTTTGTACTTTCAGGACGATGAACAACGTACAACTCGGGACAGATCATCTTCTGAGTTCTGATCGCTCGCGTGCGGTTGAACATTGAACAAAAAACACTTGAAGAGAGGGTAATCTTCTCTAAAATGTGAAAAATATTGTTTTTTTCATCTTAAATATTATTATCACGAACTCATATAATAATTAGCTTGTGTGTTAAATATTTGTTAGCAAATTTCCATTTGATTTATTAAAATTATTTAAAATGTATTGCAATGGTTAGATGAGATGGTTACTTTAAAAATCAAAGAAATTAGATTTTAGCTGAGTGGTGAGTAGAACTCAGATTATTAAGGTCCCGTTTGTAATTTGGATTGAGTTCAGTTTAAGTTTAAACTGAGTCTAATATTTAAATACTCAATTCTCAAATCACTAAACTCAAAACTTTTTTTCACATAGAATCTACAGCTTTTTTTAACTCATAACCTCTTTATACGCGTGACCCACAACTATTTTTAACTTTTTATAAAGATAAATCTACTATGCTGCCCTAAGTGTACCGCTCCTCAAATTAATTTTTTTTACTTAATGATTAAGGAAACGATTTTTAATGTATTGGTATATTTTTTTTAAATATTTAAATATACTAAAAAAATTATGAAAAGAAAAAGAACAAAAAAAAATAAAAAAGCACATCTATGCTAGGCAGCACGCTCAGCGGTCATTGCTAGACAGTAGTCTAATACTATTATTTCTCGTAAATACATCTAAACTCATCTTAATATCTAAATACATTTTAGCTCATCTTAAATGGGCTACATAAAACTCACTCCATCATCTTAACTCACTGTTATTTATAAAGAATTTAACTTAATCTTAAAGTCTAAACCGTACATAAATAAATAAACCGAACTGGTTTAGAGCGGTTCGACTATTTTAAAGGGAATACCTTCCACCAATTGTAAGCCACCACGTTAGCAATTCCACAACATGTTAAATTAACATGAAGATCATCACATTCCCGAATGCTTTTGCCAAAACATCTCTCGAAACTCAACCCAGTAGAAGGAACGCCCCTTCACAAACTTCAGATTCGTCGAATGCCCTAGTCAAGTGCGCTCAGTCGAACGCCCCAACAGTTTTGTCGGCCACCAGTTTCGGTGCCACCATCTCTGTCGCACCCACCAACTCTATGGCCCGCCATCTCCATTGCGCCCAGCATCAATTTGGACCTTGGAGTTTACTCTGTTCGGTTTCTGGTAAAATGCTAGAACACTACGGAATTTAAATGTTGAATGTATTGGAAATTGGTTTCTAAAACAATGAGAGAATCGAGTGTACCACTAAATTCTTCATTGGATTGCGGGTACTGCTTTTTTTTAGTTTAATGGAGCTGAGGTTTTTAGTTTCAGATTATGCGAATGTCAAGTGCCCAAATTCGCAATTTATAGATCCTCCTCTCAAATGCTGCAATAAGGCGAACACCTCTGACAACCAGAGAATTAGGAACTGCAATCCGTGATATGGCACTTCTACTCTACCAAGCTCAACAATTTCAATACGATAGTGCAACCATGATCATGAGACTGAAAGCCAAATTCAAACTCTCGATGAACAAATGAGTTCTGTCATCTGTGAGTGAAAAGAGTTCAAAATATGGACAAGTAACTGTAGAAGAAGTTCCAAAAGGTTTATATTGCCTTATGCCCAGATTGGTTAGCAACTTAAAAACTTATCTCATCTCAACTCATCATTACAACTTTTTCAAATTTCCATATAAAATATAATAAACAATTTTACTTTTTCAAATTCCAATACAAAATTAATATTATAAAATTATATTATAACAATATTTTATTCATTATTATTTAAAACATCTCATCTCATTTATGTAACTAAACAGGACCTAGTCTGCTTAACAATAACTAAATGGTTCAAAAACTTAAACTTACAGAGGAAGCTTATTGAAAGGTAGCAATTAGACATGAAACTTGCAACTTCTCTATCATTAAGGATATATAGAGAATCTTTAATGTACAACTTCTCATTTGTACATTAAGGATAACAATCTCTATCATTTCTGTGTCTTCTCCGACAACATACTTGTAACTTCAGTCGTATTCAATTCCTTAAATTCCAAAGATCCATACAAGGGTCTATGTCGATGACGCAAATGAGAGACTTATAGAAGAAGCTTTTCGATGATCCAAATGAGGGACTTACAACGGAAGCTTCTGGATGACCCAAATGAGGGTCTGCGTCAGGCTATTGCAGTCCCATATATTTTTTAATAGACCACCTACGTGGCGATCACTTATTAGTGAGCTATTTTTTCATAATATGACAAACGGACCGTTTCTAAGTTATTCTCATAAATAAAACACGTACCATCCTTGCATCCGGTCCTGCCTCCAAACCAAACTAAGATATATCATTTAGCTAGTCAATGGGGACAACAGGCACCGTTTGCGGTACGTACTGATCCTTATATATATGTGGCACGATGCATGGAGCATGCAAGCTGGTTATAAATAATATTGGAGCTTGGAAGGAAACAAGTCAATATTATTGGAATTGATGAAACATAAAAATAGTGGCAATTGCTTAAAAGAAAAATTAAATAAGTCCTTTTGTCCTCAAAAATTAAAATAATCTTCCCAAAAGAAAAAGTGCATTGCATTGGCCGCCCTCGATCTACAAACATTCGGAATTAATGGAAAGTTCCTATTGATCCAAATTCTAATTTCATTAACTAATATATGTGTGCAGTGGCGGAGCCACGTTGGGGCAGGGGGTGGGCATGGCCCCCCCTATAATTTGACAAAAAAAAAAAAATTGCATGTGTTAATTTTTTTTATTTAATAAATAATATTAATTTATCATGTATTGGCCCCCTCTAAAGATTATTTTGGCCCCTCCATAAAATTTAATCTGATATAAAAATGAAATAAATAAAACACATCTCATATAAAATAAAATACATAATTTTTATTATAAATAAAAAAAATTCTAATTATAACTAGTAATATTTCTAACCCCTTTCTATTGTCTATATTGAAAGAGAAATAGTTAAGAATTTTTATTTAGATTCAATACTTGATGATTTTGTTTGTTCAATATATTTGTATGTATGTCTTTATATTATTTTAATGATATATTGTTATTGACATATCAAATATTTTTTTAATTCATAAGTTATATTAAACGTATTTTATTTATATTGTAAATTTTCTTATCAAATTATTATATATCATAAAAAAATTTATATAAAAATAAAATAAAAAATATTTTATATATACTATTATAATTATATTTGGCCCCCTAAAATAAACTTGCTCCGCCACTGTATGTGTGTGTGTTTTATTTTTATTATAATTTATTTATTTATTTTGCCAAAATCAGTCATTTCAACGAGAGAGAAATTTCTCTCTCTAAAAATGAAATTATGAGAAAAATAAATAAAGTAAATAAAATCACCAGTTTTTCTTCTCTCTCTGTTTTTAAACGTCGCTGTAGATTAATTACTCTGGCCTAAAGTTGTTCCTTTGCGTTAACGCTAGCCGTTTGACATACAATGAAGTTATGAACCTAATAATGGTTCACGGTGTTTGCTCGATCCTCTACGTCTCATCCCACTTCTCCATTCTTCCTCACCATACTGACATCACAGTACACCACCTTCTCAGATGCAGATCTCGACTTTTCTTTCTTTTACACTCTTCTTCTTCTTCTTCTCCTCCTTCAAACTTTTCCCGATTCAAGGTACGTGCACTAGTACTAATCATTGATATGCATATCCATATAATTAAAGAACTTCAGATTCGGAATTCTTAAAAGTTTTATTTCGTTTCAGGTTTGGAGCCATCGCCGGTGCCTGATTCCAGCGACGTGGCTTTCTGGCCACCATCTTTGTCACCGTCGTCGACAGGAGTATCACCATCACCTGATTCCGACGAATTCTCGCTTCCGTCTCCCGCGTTGTATAGATCTCCGGCTCCAGTACCGGAGAATGGAGGAGATCATAGTAGAGGTGAGTATTCCCGCGAGATTGCACCGAGTCGTGCCCCGACGGAAGATACGGGATCAGATACGGTGAGGTGGTGCACTGTGAGGGACGAGTTCGATGAGTGCGAATACTTCGTGAACCTTTTCAAGCAATCTGAAAGTTACACGTGGAAATGGTAAGTTTATATTTAAAAGTATACCTCTTAATTTATACCACTCAATTTAACCATTAGAACGTAGTCTAATGTGATTTATTAAAAAAATTTAAAACATAAATATAAAAGAGTAATACTACAAACAATAATAAAATATATAAGCGTCACGTAATTATTTTTTTTAAAAAATTAGGTCAATTTTTTTAAAGAGATTGTGCAGCGTTTGTACACTCAATAATTGTAAATATAATTTCTCAACATAAAAAGATGAAAAAATTAATCTAGAATTTTAGTATTCATCTTTTTTATACTTTCGGGTGCTATTTTATTTTAAATATATATTTTTATTTTTTTAAGCTAGCATCAAAGAGAAAATTTGAATGGTATAAATTAGGAAGTTCATAGCATTTTCTAATTTTAATATACCATGGTAATACTGCATAACTTCAGAATTTGTTTATTTTATTTTTTAAATTTTCTAATGACCAAATGTGGTGCATTTCTACCTTTTATTAGCAATTCATTATTCACTTCTCGCTTTTATTGGCGTATTTAATAATTTATTGCTTATTTCCTTAATTTTATATATTTGTTTATTTATTCTGTTTAGTGTCAAAAGGGACACAACTCAAGGGTGTCTGGAATCAATAAAGAAAGGAGAAGCAGATTTGATAAACTTAGAAGCAGGATTGGCTTATATTGCATTCCTTAACTACTCCATGAAAGCCATTGCAAATGAAGTTTACTGTGATCATGCCAAAAGCTACCTTGCGGTTGCAGTTGTTAGCAGACAAGCCTGCAAGGACAACGAGAGAATCAGCTTATTGGATTTCAAGGGCAAGAAGTCTTGCCATGGAGGTTACTCCACAGCAGCTGGTTGGAACTACCCCATTACTCATATCAAGACATTGCTTGCTTATGAAAAAATGAACGACAGGGAGATTGCGAGGAGTTTTTTCTCCGAGGTCTGTGCTCCTTCTGAGCTTGAGGTCTCCGGTGTTTGTAATGGATGTGGTGATGAAAATGGCTTTTGTCCTTCCAAGAGTTTGTATTTTGGTGAGTCGGGAGCATTTAGGTGCCTTGTGGAGGAAATGGGAGACATTGCATTTCTCAAAGAGGATACTGCTTTGCTCTATTCGATGGAGGGACCTCATAACCAGCCATGGTCAAACAAGTCAATTAGAGACTTCATGTGGGTAGCATTGGCTTACTTTTTGAACATAATTTCTTTTAATTCCCTCATCAAAGCTACTTTTGTTTCCTTAATGTAGGTATCTCTGTCCTCAAGGAGGCTGCAGAGAAATCAACGGTTATCCCGGAGCTTGTTCGTAAGTTTTTCCAGCTTGATACTATGTTATTACTCTTTTTACAGCGATTCTCAATTTCTCATGGTTTAAGTCACCTAAGGTTTAGTATCCGTAGCAACATTAGGAACAGCCTGTCCTTGGCCTTAGTAATGGTTTTTTTATTTTACGATGATGAGAAACTTCGGAAAATTACGAGGTCTACATATTATGTCTATCTCCCTTCGATTATAGGAATCTAAAAATTCGAACTTTAAACCAGAAAGCATACCCCAAAGACAGATCCTTACCACTTTGCCTTGGTATATATCTGTGGTCTTTTTTCTATGCTCGATGATGATAATTTTGAAATAGTTTTATTTGTCACAATTAGATATGGAAGTGTTCCAGCAAACATGATTATGGCAAGTAACTCCATCGCAACCAAAAAGAAATTGTTGGTCCTGGAAGCATTAACGAACGTTACCAATCAAGGAAAAGCTAGTGCCAGCCATCAAATTAGCCCAAGGTAATCAATTAGGCTGTCTGGCATGAGTTTTATTTTTTTCCCCAGATTCCCATATTAATCTGTCTTGTGAAAACTTATATTGCAAACTCTTGAGCAAGCTAAAGTTCATCATTTTCTTTTTTCTTTTTGTAGCACTCAAGGATTAGATGTGGTCAAGATGGTCACAAGGTCTTATCTGGGAAAATCAGCTTCAGTTTCACAGAGCATACAAGAATTAAATACCCACAATACTCAAGCCAACTATTCCGAAGTAAATTCAATACCAGGTGAATTAATCGACTTTTCTTTAATAAGTGTATTATGTTTTATTTTATTAATATTTTAGTTTAAGACATATATTACTAACTTATATTTACATGGTCTAAACAGATGGATCTTCAATTTCTTCTGTCTTCCATCCATCTGGCATCCTGTTCATGTCAATCTTGTCAATTTTCATTATCTTGTTTTCTTAGAAATAGAATGAAAACTACCTCCAGTGTTTTGTTAAAAAATATAAACGACACGAATCATGCAAAGTTATGCCTGCTGTTTCATCTTTTCAGTCTTATGATGGTTAAAGGTTCATTATGTTTGCTATTTTCAGTACAACTAATTGGCCCTTGCCACGTAAATGAAGTATGAACTTTACTTTGTCTTAAACTTATGAGTGGAGGTAGATTTAATTATTGAATATTATATTCGTAATATTAAACTGTTATTAACGATAAGGTTGGACTGAAGTCACAAAACTTTTTAGCCCGTTACGAAAAATAAAAATAAAAGCACTAAAGTGTCTCACTCTCTACCTCTGCCTGGTTTTTTTCCTCTATTTTAAAAAAATTTAATGCTCCATACGGCACTGACCTCCTAATATAGAAATGAGATCCCGAATTGAATAGAATCCCCTGACTGTTGACTAGAAAAAAATAAAATATCTAGGGCCTGTTTGATCAACAATATTTCTGAAAATAAATCTATTTATCATCTCCTCAATCTTTTTTATTTGATATTAAATAATAAACCTACAAGTAAAATAAAATAAACAGTCTCTAGTCGTTTAATACTATATCATTAGATGATAAAAGGATAATGATAAATATGATAATAAGTAGCATTACTCTTATTCTTCGTGTACCTCAAACAAAAATGATCAAAAAGAAAAAGATAAATGATATTTCTATTCATAAAATATTGAAATGATGCACACTTATTTCAAAAAAATGAGTAAATATATGATCCATATTAAAAAATTAAATTTTTAATAATAAATCTCACTCTTTTTAAAATAAATACATATTTGTATAACTCAACTGTATATAAAATTACTCTAGATTGTGTAAACGTTGTGTATATTTTTTTTTTAAAGTAGGGCACACCATTAAAAACAAATTTTTCATATGGGTTCTATATTTTTTCAATTTTTTTAAAAAATAAATGCACTTGCTTATTTTATGACTGAATATTATTTTTCTTTTAAAATTTAAGAGTGTGGTAACTTAATTCATCTCTCTTATCTTCTTGAGCAGTTGAGCTAATACCCATGACCATTAGACACATGCGCTACCCATGTCACAATTGAGATTTAGGCATTACGACAAATTTATAATTTCATTTATTAAATATAAAAAATCTTAATTATCATTCTCACATTACATATTATAAATAAATTTTTAATTTTATTCTCTAATCAAATATGTGATATATGGATGATGAGTAGAAGAATTCAATTAGTTTAAGAATAATAAAACCAAAATTTTTAAAAATAAACAACAAGTATAAAAAAAATAATAATACTTTTTTTTATTTAAAAAAAAAATAAAAATGAGTAGCAAAGATATATTTATATGGTATTAGGAAATTTTGATTTTAGAAATGCATCCCATCCCACTCAAACCGGTAGTCTCGTACGTTGATAGAGTATAACCAACATTCCTTAGAGCATTGGCAATGCCAATTGCAAGTCTAAAATAAAGGTTGTTGGAGGCGTTTTCGGTCTGCAATGGCCTAGTGAAAATCAAAAAGTTTAACATAAAGTGTACAGTAAATGTAAGGTGCTCTCCATGTCTGGCGAGCCACTGTTCCGAAGTCTATAATTTTTTTATTCTTTTTTCTTTCACCCGCTCTCTCCCTTTCCCTCGGTTTCTCATTTCTCCCCCAACAGATTCACTCTTTCTTTCTTTCTCCCAAACTGCTGAGCATTCGCCCTTCTCTTTTAGCCGCCGCCTTGTGGAACGAGTCCAGCGGTCGCCTCCTCCAGCAGACGCCGTCGTCTCCGAGCGCTAATGTAAGTCTCTCTTCCTCTCTCTTCTCTCCCTCTTCTCTGTTGAATACTCCGAACGAAACTCCAAACTCTTCTCTCCCTCTTCTCCGATTGCCTCCTGAAATGTCTTGTTTTTTCATCCATTGAGTGCCCTTATTTTCCCAACCAGAAATCAAAGCATCGGCTTTTGATTAAGTCCCACGCCGAAGTCTCTTCCTCACGAATCTCCCACTACAGGTATCGTATGTTTGCGATCCAGCGATGTTTTTGGTTTTTTTTTTTTGGTAGATGAAATGGTAAACGGTTGTTGTTATTGTTTTTATTTTTTCCTGCATTTGGGCGAGATTCTTGGTTATATGTAAAATCTGCTGGTGCTTGGACCCTGATGCCTCATCTTGACGTTGCTTGATCATAAGATTTGGGGTTGTTGCTTGAAATTGTTGTAGATGGAGGCTTGTTTGTCTATTTTATTTTTCTTCAATGTCTTGAAATGGCAGTAGTTGAACTCTGCCACTTGGGAAAGTGAAGACTGCCATAAACTCCCAGAATGTATTTTTGACAACTTCTTCATGAATTTAGTTTAATGAACTGTGTCAGTGTTTTTGGGTGGTGGTGTCGAAGTCTAAGGTTTTAATAAAACTGCATCAATTATATGGGAGTTTCATTACAGCCCTTAAATCCTAGATGTTCATGTTAGGAGCCAGAAAATGATAAAGAAAGTCATTCAAGCTAGTTACATTCCTTAAACTAGCTTCAACCACAATTTCCAATTATAACTCCTAGAATATCAGTTGGAACAATCATCGTGGATGGCAAAATCAACTCTAAAAAGCTTTAACTATTGGGCATTTGTGCCTCTGTTTATTCATAAAACAAAAACCATTGGGCAGGGTATCAATTTTAGGTAGTAAAAACATAGATTTCCTAAAACTAGAAACATGCAATCTCACCCAATAACCATGAATGGAATGTGGGTCTAGCATATGGAAAAATAATCATAAATGGTTTAGACATTAACGCTCTTACAACAAGGGATGCTGTCTAAATAATCACCACTAGTTTATTTTGACATAACTAGGCTTTGCATTATTTCTATGACCACTTTTGTCTGGCTTTACCATGGTCTGTTTCCTGTCAACTTGAACTAACCTCTCTATCAGTTAGAAACTCTGTTTCATTTCTTCCTGGGCTGTACATTTTTGGCCTTACTGATATGGTTTTCTCACCAATTATGAATTTCACATGAATGCTTTTGGGGTAGGGACCTTCTGGGTCCCTCTATGTCTCTCACAGCTGATTTCCAGGTCCATCCCCTACCCATCTAGATCTTTCATATTTTATTCGAGTATTTGGTGTTACATGGTAATCAACTTATTGATTTACTGTAAAAATTATAGAAGGGTTGGAAGTAGAGCTAATGGAATCAGAGTTGTTGATTTTCATCTTTTTGTTAGATTAATTCTTTAGATCATTAGGAAACAAAAACTCAAAATTATGGAGTTATGGACATTTCAAAAAGCTGAATATATAATATAATTGATCATTCCTATTTTCATGGATTGGACTTGTTTTCCTATAGACTAATCCTAATGAGAGGCCCAAAATTAGTGGAGAAGGCAAAGATGTGCACATTATATTGTTGGTTACTCTTCAAAGATAGAGTCACGCATTGAGTGATATGGGAATTAAGTAAATCAGTTATGTACTTGTTGAACCTAATATTTCAAGTTTTGTGTAATTATATATTTACACATGGATTTTGATGATAACAAATGAATTCAAAGAATGAAGGAGTCTTAAGCTCAATTTGTCCACACAATGGAGTTAAGCATATCAAGAAACCAAGAATGAGCAAGAAGGGAACAAGTTCACATTAAAGTCATAGAGTAATGTTGTAAATCTCTTAAAAATTCGAAATTAGGATTAAGGCTCAAAATTAATATTTTATCATAAAGCATTAAAATATATTTTCCACATGTGCATGAATATTTTTGAAAATTAAATTGTCAAAAGGGACACAACTCAAGGGTGTCTGGAATCAATAAAGAAAGGAGAAGCAGATTTGATAAACTTAGAAGCAGGATTGGCTTATATTGCATTCCTTAACTACTCCATGAAAGCCATTGCAAATGAAGTTTACTGTGATCATGCCAAAAGCTACCTTGCGGTTGCAGTTGTTAGCAGACAAGCCTGCAAGGACAACGAGAGAATCAGCTTATTGGATTTCAAGGGCAAGAAGTCTTGCCATGGAGGTTACTCCACAGCAGCTGGTTGGAACTACCCCATTACTCATATCAAGACATTGCTTGCTTATGAAAAAATGAACGACAGGGAGATTGCGAGGAGTTTTTTCTCCGAGGTCTGTGCTCCTTCTGAGCTTGAGGTCTCCGGTGTTTGTAATGGATGTGGTGATGAAAATGGCTTTTGTCCTTCCAAGAGTTTGTATTTTGGTGAGTCGGGAGCATTTAGGTGCCTTGTGGAGGAAATGGGAGACATTGCATTTCTCAAAGAGGATACTGCTTTGCTCTATTCGATGGAGGGACCTCATAACCAGCCATGGTCAAACAAGTCAATTAGAGACTTCATGTGGGTAGCATTGGCTTACTTTTTGAACATAATTTCTTTTAATTCCCTCATCAAAGCTACTTTTGTTTCCTTAATGTAGGTATCTCTGTCCTCAAGGAGGCTGCAGAGAAATCAACGGTTATCCCGGAGCTTGTTCGTAAGTTTTTCCAGCTTGATACTATGTTATTACTCTTTTTACAGCGATTCTCAATTTCTCATGGTTTAAGTCACCTAAGGTTTAGTATCCGTAGCAACATTAGGAACAGCCTGTCCTTGGCCTTAGTAATGGTTTTTTTATTTTACGATGATGAGAAACTTCGGAAAATTACGAGGTCTACATATTATGTCTATCTCCCTTCGATTATAGGAATCTAAAAATTCGAACTTTAAACCAGAAAGCATACCCCAAAGACAGATCCTTACCACTTTGCCTTGGTATATATCTGTGGTCTTTTTTCTATGCTCGATGATGATAATTTTGAAATAGTTTTATTTGTCACAATTAGATATGGAAGTGTTCCAGCAAACATGATTATGGCAAGTAACTCCATCGCAACCAAAAAGAAATTGTTGGTCCTGGAAGCATTAACGAACGTTACCAATCAAGGAAAAGCTAGTGCCAGCCATCAAATTAGCCCAAGGTAATCAATTAGGCTGTCTGGCATGAGTTTTATTTTTTTCCCCAGATTCCCATATTAATCTGTCTTGTGAAAACTTATATTGCAAACTCTTGAGCAAGCTAAAGTTCATCATTTTCTTTTTTCTTTTTGTAGCACTCAAGGATTAGATGTGGTCAAGATGGTCACAAGGTCTTATCTGGGAAAATCAGCTTCAGTTTCACAGAGCATACAAGAATTAAATACCCACAATACTCAAGCCAACTATTCCGAAGTAAATTCAATACCAGGTGAATTAATCGACTTTTCTTTAATAAGTGTATTATGTTTTATTTTATTAATATTTTAGTTTAAGACATATATTACTAACTTATATTTACATGGTCTAAACAGATGGATCTTCAATTTCTTCTGTCTTCCATCCATCTGGCATCCTGTTCATGTCAATCTTGTCAATTTTCATTATCTTGTTTTCTTAGAAATAGAATGAAAACTACCTCCAGTGTTTTGTTAAAAAATATAAACGACACGAATCATGCAAAGTTATGCCTGCTGTTTCATCTTTTCAGTCTTATGATGGTTGAAGGTTCATTATGTTTGCTATTTTCAGTACAACTAATTGGCCCTTGCCACGTAAATGAAGTATGAACTTTACTTTGTCTTAAACTTATGAGTGGAGGTAGATTTAATTATTGAATATTATATTCGTAATATTAAACTGTTATTAACGATAAGGTTGGACTGAAGTCACAAAACTTTTTAGCCCGTTACGAAAAATAAAAATAAAAGCACTAAAGTGTCTCACTCTCTACCTCTGCCTGGTTTTTTTCCTCTATTTTAAAAAAATTTAATGCTCCATACGGCACTGACCTCCTAATATAGAAATGAGATCCCGAATTGAATAGAATCCCCTGACTGTTGACTAGAAAAAAATAAAATATCTAGGGCCTGTTTGATCAACAATATTTCTGAAAATAAATCTATTTATCATCTCCTCAATCTTTTTTATTTGATATTAAATAATAAACCTACAAGTAAAATAAAATAAACAGTCTCTAGTCGTTTAATACTATATCATTAGATGATAAAAGGATAATGATAAAGATGATAATAAGTAGCATTACTCTTATTCTTCGTGTACCTCAAACAAAAATGATCAAAAAGAAAAAGATAAATGATATTTCTATTCATAAAATATTGAAATGATGCACACTTATTTCAAAAAAATGAGTAAATATATGATCCATATTAAAAAATTAAATTTTTAATAATAAATCTCACTCTTTTTAAAATAAATACATATTTGTATAACTCAACTGTATATAAAATTACTCTAGATTGTGTAAACGTTGTGTATATTTTTTTTTTTAAGTAGGGCACACCATTAAAAACAAATTTTTCATATGGGTTCTATATTTTTTCAATTTTTTTAAAAAATAAGTGCACTTGCTTATTTTATGACTGAATATTATTTTTCTTTTAAAATTTAAGAGTGTGGTAACTTAATTCATCTCTCTTATCTTCTTGAGCAGTTGAGCTAATACCCATGACCATTAGACACATGCGCTACCCATGTCACAATTGAGATTTAGGCATTACGACAAATTTATAATTTCATTTATTAAATATAAAAAATCTTAATTATCATTCTCACATTACATATTATAAATAAATTTTTAATTTTATTCTCTAATCAAATATGTGATATATGGATGATGAGTAGAAGAATTCAATTAGTTTAAGAATAATAAAACCAAAATTTTTAAAAATTGCAGTCCCATATATTTTTTAATAGACCACCTACGTGGCGATCACTTATTAGTGAGCTATTTTTTCATAATATGACAAACGGACCGTTTCTAAGTTATTCTCATAAATAAAACACGTACCATCCTTGCATCCGGTCCTGCCTCCAAACCAAACTAAGATATATCATTTAGCTAGTCAATGGGGACAACAGGCACCGTTTGCGGTACGTACTGATCCTTATATATATGTGGCACGATGCATGGAGCATGCAAGCTGGTTATAAATAATATTGGAGCTTGGAAGGAAACAAGTCAATATTATTGGAATTGATGAAACATAAAAATAGTGGCAATTGCTTAAAAGAAAAATTAAATAAGTCCTTTTGTCCTCAAAAATTAAAATAATCTTCCCAAAAGAAAAAGTGCATTGCATTGGCCGCCCTCGATCTACAAACATTCGGAATTAATGGAAAGTTCCTATTGATCCAAATTCTAATTTCATTAACTAATATATGTGTGCAGTGGCGGAGCCACGTTGGGGCAGGGGGTGGGCATGGCCCCCCCTATAATTTGACAAAAAAAAAAAATTGCATGTGTTAATTTTTTTTATTTAATAAATAATATTAATTTATCATGTATTGGCCCCCTCTAAAGATTATTTTGGCCCCTCCATAAAATTTAATCTGATATAAAAATGAAATAAATAAAACACATCTCATATAAAATAAAATACATAATTTTTATTATAAATAAAAAAAATTCTAATTATAACTAGTAATATTTCTAACCCCTTTCTATTGTCTATATTGAAAGAGAAATAGTTAAGAATTTTTATTTAGATTCAATACTTGATGATTTTGTTTGTTCAATATATTTGTATGTATGTCTTTATATTATTTTAATGATATATTGTTATTGACATATCAAATATTTTTTTAATTCATAAGTTATATTAAACGTATTTTATTTATATTGTAAATTTTCTTATCAAATTATTATATATCATAAAAAAATTTATATAAAAATAAAATAAAAAATATTTTATATATACTATTATAATTATATTTGGCCCCCTAAAATAAACTTGCTCCGCCACTGTATGTGTGTGTGTTTTATTTTTATTATAATTTATTTATTTATTTTGCCAAAATCAGTCATTTCAACGAGAGAGAAATTTCTCTCTCTAAAAATGAAATTATGAGAAAAATAAATAAAGTAAATAAAATCACCAGTTTTTCTTCTCTCTCTGTTTTTAAACGTCGCTGTAGATTAATTACTCTGGCCTAAAGTTGTTCCTTTGCGTTAACGCTAGCCGTTTGACATACAATGAAGTTATGAACCTAATAATGGTTCACGGTGTTTGCTCGATCCTCTACGTCTCATCCCACTTCTCCATTCTTCCTCACCATACTGACATCACAGTACACCACCTTCTCAGATGCAGATCTCGACTTTTCTTTCTTTTACACTCTTCTTCTTCTTCTTCTCCTCCTTCAAACTTTTCCCGATTCAAGGTACGTGCACTAGTACTAATCATTGATATGCATATCCATATAATTAAAGAACTTCAGATTCGGAATTCTTAAAAGTTTTATTTCGTTTCAGGTTTGGAGCCATCGCCGGTGCCTGATTCCAGCGACGTGGCTTTCTGGCCACCATCTTTGTCACCGTCGTCGACAGGAGTATCACCATCACCTGATTCCGACGAATTCTCGCTTCCGTCTCCCGCGTTGTATAGATCTCCGGCTCCAGTACCGGAGAATGGAGGAGATCATAGTAGAGGTGAGTATTCCCGCGAGATTGCACCGAGTCGTGCCCCGACGGAAGATACGGGATCAGATACGGTGAGGTGGTGCACTGTGAGGGACGAGTTCGATGAGTGCGAATACTTCGTGAACCTTTTCAAGCAATCTGAAAGTTACACGTGGAAATGGTAAGTTTATATTTAAAAGTATACCTCTTAATTTATACCACTCAATTTAACCATTAGAACGTAGTCTAATGTGATTTATTAAAAAAATTTAAAACATAAATATAAAAGAGTAATACTACAAACAATAATAAAATATATAAGCGTCACGTAATTATTTTTTTTAAAAAATTAGGTCAATTTTTTTAAAGAGATTGTGCAGCGTTTGTACACTCAATAATTGTAAATATAATTTCTCAACATAAAAAGATGAAAAAATTAATCTAGAATTTTAGTATTCATCTTTTTTATACTTTCGGGTGCTATTTTATTTTAAATATATATTTTTATTTTTTTAAGCTAGCATCAAAGAGAAAATTTGAATGGTATAAATTAGGAAGTTCATAGCATTTTCTAATTTTAATATACCATGGTAATACTGCATAACTTCAGAATTTGTTTATTTTATTTTTTAAATTTTCTAATGACCAAATGTGGTGCATTTCTACCTTTTATTAGCAATTCATTATTCACTTCTCGCTTTTATTGGCGTATTTAATAATTTATTGCTTATTTCCTTAATTTTATATATTTGTTTATTTATTCTGTTTAGTGTCAAAAGGGACACAACTCAAGGGTGTCTGGAATCAATAAAGAAAGGAGAAGCAGATTTGATAAACTTAGAAGCAGGATTGGCTTATATTGCATTCCTTAACTACTCCATGAAAGCCATTGCAAATGAAGTTTACTGTGATCATGCCAAAAGCTACCTTGCGGTTGCAGTTGTTAGCAGACAAGCCTGCAAGGACAACGAGAGAATCAGCTTATTGGATTTCAAGGGCAAGAAGTCTTGCCATGGAGGTTACTCCACAGCAGCTGGTTGGAACTACCCCATTACTCATATCAAGACATTGCTTGCTTATGAAAAAATGAACGACAGGGAGATTGCGAGGAGTTTTTTCTCCGAGGTCTGTGCTCCTTCTGAGCTTGAGGTCTCCGGTGTTTGTAATGGATGTGGTGATGAAAATGGCTTTTGTCCTTCCAAGAGTTTGTATTTTGGTGAGTCGGGAGCATTTAGGTGCCTTGTGGAGGAAATGGGAGACATTGCATTTCTCAAAGAGGATACTGCTTTGCTCTATTCGATGGAGGGACCTCATAACCAGCCATGGTCAAACAAGTCAATTAGAGACTTCATGTGGGTAGCATTGGCTTACTTTTTGAACATAATTTCTTTTAATTCCCTCATCAAAGCTACTTTTGTTTCCTTAATGTAGGTATCTCTGTCCTCAAGGAGGCTGCAGAGAAATCAACGGTTATCCCGGAGCTTGTTCGTAAGTTTTTCCAGCTTGATACTATGTTATTACTCTTTTTACAGCGATTCTCAATTTCTCATGGTTTAAGTCACCTAAGGTTTAGTATCCGTAGCAACATTAGGAACAGCCTGTCCTTGGCCTTAGTAATGGTTTTTTTATTTTACGATGATGAGAAACTTCGGAAAATTACGAGGTCTACATATTATGTCTATCTCCCTTCGATTATAGGAATCTAAAAATTCGAACTTTAAACCAGAAAGCATACCCCAAAGACAGATCCTTACCACTTTGCCTTGGTATATATCTGTGGTCTTTTTTCTATGCTCGATGATGATAATTTTGAAATAGTTTTATTTGTCACAATTAGATATGGAAGTGTTCCAGCAAACATGATTATGGCAAGTAACTCCATCGCAACCAAAAAGAAATTGTTGGTCCTGGAAGCATTAACGAACGTTACCAATCAAGGAAAAGCTAGTGCCAGCCATCAAATTAGCCCAAGGTAATCAATTAGGCTGTCTGGCATGAGTTTTATTTTTTTCCCCAGATTCCCATATTAATCTGTCTTGTGAAAACTTATATTGCAAACTCTTGAGCAAGCTAAAGTTCATCATTTTCTTTTTTCTTTTTGTAGCACTCAAGGATTAGATGTGGTCAAGATGGTCACAAGGTCTTATCTGGGAAAATCAGCTTCAGTTTCACAGAGCATACAAGAATTAAATACCCACAATACTCAAGCCAACTATTCCGAAGTAAATTCAATACCAGGTGAATTAATCGACTTTTCTTTAATAAGTGTATTATGTTTTATTTTATTAATATTTTAGTTTAAGACATATATTACTAACTTATATTTACATGGTCTAAACAGATGGATCTTCAATTTCTTCTGTCTTCCATCCATCTGGCATCCTGTTCATGTCAATCTTGTCAATTTTCATTATCTTGTTTTCTTAGAAATAGAATGAAAACTACCTCCAGTGTTTTGTTAAAAAATATAAACGACACGAATCATGCAAAGTTATGCCTGCTGTTTCATCTTTTCAGTCTTATGATGGTTGAAGGTTCATTATGTTTGCTATTTTCAGTACAACTAATTGGCCCTTGCCACGTAAATGAAGTATGAACTTTACTTTGTCTTAAACTTATGAGTGGAGGTAGATTTAATTATTGAATATTATATTCGTAATATTAAACTGTTATTAACGATAAGGTTGGACTGAAGTCACAAAACTTTTTAGCCCGTTACGAAAAATAAAAATAAAAGCACTAAAGTGTCTCACTCTCTACCTCTGCCTGGTTTTTTTCCTCTATTTTAAAAAAATTTAATGCTCCATACGGCACTGACCTCCTAATATAGAAATGAGATCCCGAATTGAATAGAATCCCCTGACTGTTGACTAGAAAAAAATAAAATATCTAGGGCCTGTTTGATCAACAATATTTCTGAAAATAAATCTATTTATCATCTCCTCAATCTTTTTTATTTGATATTAAATAATAAACCTACAAGTAAAATAAAATAAACAGTCTCTAGTCGTTTAATACTATATCATTAGATGATAAAAGGATAATGATAAAGATGATAATAAGTAGCATTACTCTTATTCTTCGTGTACCTCAAACAAAAATGATCAAAAAGAAAAAGATAAATGATATTTCTATTCATAAAATATTGAAATGATGCACACTTATTTCAAAAAAATGAGTAAATATATGATCCATATTAAAAAATTAAATTTTTAATAATAAATCTCACTCTTTTTAAAATAAATACATATTTGTATAACTCAACTGTATATAAAATTACTCTAGATTGTGTAAACGTTGTGTATATTTTTTTTTTAAAGTAGGGCACACCATTAAAAACAAATTTTTCATATGGGTTCTATATTTTTTCAATTTTTTTAAAAAATAAGTGCACTTGCTTATTTTATGACTGAATATTATTTTTCTTTTAAAATTTAAGAGTGTGGTAACTTAATTCATCTCTCTTATCTTCTTGAGCAGTTGAGCTAATACCCATGACCATTAGACACATGCGCTACCCATGTCACAATTGAGATTTAGGCATTACGACAAATTTATAATTTCATTTATTAAATATAAAAAATCTTAATTATCATTCTCACATTACATATTATAAATAAATTTTTAATTTTATTCTCTAATCAAATATGTGATATATGGATGATGAGTAGAAGAATTCAATTAGTTTAAGAATAATAAAACCAAAATTTTTAAAAATAAACAACAAGTATAAAAAAAATAATAATACTTTTTTTTATTTAAAAAAAAAATAAAAATGAGTAGCAAAGATATATTTATATGGTATTAGGAAATTTTGATTTTAGAAATGCATCCCATCCCACTCAAACCGGTAGTCTCGTACGTTGATAGAGTATAACCAACATTCCTTAGAGCATTGGCAATGCCAATTGCAAGTCTAAAATAAAGGTTGTTGGAGGCGTTTTCGGTCTGCAATGGCCTAGTGAAAATCAAAAAGTTTAACATAAAGTGTACAGTAAATGTAAGGTGCTCTCCATGTCTGGCGAGCCACTGTTCCGAAGTCTATAATTTTTTTATTCTTTTTTCTTTCACCCGCTCTCTCCCTTTCCCTCGGTTTCTCATTTCTCCCCCAACAGATTCACTCTTTCTTTCTTTCTCCCAAACTGCTGAGCATTCGCCCTTCTCTTTTAGCCGCCGCCTTGTGGAACGAGTCCAGCGGTCGCCTCCTCCAGCAGACGCCGTCGTCTCCGAGCGCTAATGTAAGTCTCTCTTCCTCTCTCTTCTCTCCCTCTTCTCTGTTGAATACTCCGAACGAAACTCCAAACTCTTCTCTCCCTCTTCTCCGATTGCCTCCTGAAATGTCTTGTTTTTTCATCCATTGAGTGCCCTTATTTTCCCAACCAGAAATCAAAGCATCGGCTTTTGATTAAGTCCCACGCCGAAGTCTCTTCCTCACGAATCTCCCACTACAGGTATCGTATGTTTGCGATCCAGCGATGTTTTTGGTTTTTTTTTTTTGGTAGATGAAATGGTAAACGGTTGTTGTTATTGTTTTTATTTTTTCCTGCATTTGGGCGAGATTCTTGGTTATATGTAAAATCTGCTGGTGCTTGGACCCTGATGCCTCATCTTGACGTTGCTTGATCATAAGATTTGGGGTTGTTGCTTGAAATTGTTGTAGATGGAGGCTTGTTTGTCTATTTTATTTTTCTTCAATGTCTTGAAATGGCAGTAGTTGAACTCTGCCACTTGGGAAAGTGAAGACTGCCATAAACTCCCAGAATGTATTTTTGACAACTTCTTCATGAATTTAGTTTAATGAACTGTGTCAGTGTTTTTGGGTGGTGGTGTCGAAGTCTAAGGTTTTAATAAAACTGCATCAATTATATGGGAGTTTCATTACAGCCCTTAAATCCTAGATGTTCATGTTAGGAGCCAGAAAATGATAAAGAAAGTCATTCAAGCTAGTTACATTCCTTAAACTAGCTTCAACCACAATTTCCAATTATAACTCCTAGAATATCAGTTGGAACAATCATCGTGGATGGCAAAATCAACTCTAAAAAGCTTTAACTATTGGGCATTTGTGCCTCTGTTTATTCATAAAACAAAAACCATTGGGTAGGGTATCAATTTTAGGTAGTAAAAACACAGATTTCCTAAAACTAGAAACATGCAATCTCACCCAATAACCATGAATGGAATGTGGGTCTAGCATATGGAAAAATAATCATAAATGGTTTAGACATTAACGCTCTTACAACAAGGGATGCTGTCTAAATAATCACCACTAGTTTATTTTGACATAACTAGGCTTTGCATTATTTCTATGACCACTTTTGTCTGGCTTTACCATGGTCTGTTTCTTGTCAACTTGAACTAACCTCTCTATCAGTAAGAAACTCTGTTTCATTTCTTCCTGGGCTGTACATTTTTGGCCTTACTGATATGGTTTTCTCACCAATTATGAATTTCACATGAATGCTTTTGGGGTAGGGACCTTCTGGGTCCCTCTATGTCTCTCACAGCTGATTTCCAGGTCCATCCCCTACCCATCTAGATCTTTCATATTTTATTCGAGTCTTTGGTGTTACATGGTAGTCAACTTATTGATTTACTATAAAAATTATAGAAGGGTTGGAAGTAGAGCTAATGGAATCAGAGTTGTTGATTTTCATCTTTTTGTTAGATTAATTCTTTTAGATCATTAGGAAACAAAAACTCGAAATTATGAGTTATGGACATTTCAAAAAGCTGAATGTATAATATAATTGATCATTCCTATTTTCATGGATTGGACTTGTTTTCCTATAGACTAATCCTAATGAGAGGCCCAAAATTAGTGGAGAAGGCAAAGATGTGCACATTATATTGTTGGTTACTCTTCAAAGATAGAGTCACGCATTGAGTGATATGGGAATTAAGTAAATTAGTTATGTACTGAGTCCATTCTGTGAGTCCGAAATCACTAAATCCAGTAATAGCAGAAAAATATAAACTGTAGTGAAAGAAAATAATATTTGAGTTATTAAATTCAGGATAGTATAAAACAATGGATTAGTCTACTCAACATATATCCTAGGAGTGTAGTAAAGAAAAAAAAAAAGGTCACCGAATTGACAGACTGCCTATACCCAACCAGTAAAACTAGAAAATCAGATAACCAATTCCTAGCTTGTAATTAGTCATTCAATTACACTATCCTCTTGTGTACTTGGGCTATGTTCTAATTGAAGTTGATTTATGATCAGAAAACCTATATCCTTGCCACACAATTTCTTTGTTGTAAGTATCCTTGCCACCCAAATCTGTAAACTAGTAGGAAACACACACACACACTTTCAAATGCACCCACGCACATGTCCAGCCCAAGTGACTATTTATTATTGAATCCTGAAATGGCATTGGCTGATACTTTCATTTCAGATTTTCTGTCACATGCTTTTAAGCTGAATATTTTACTCTCTTTTATTCTTTCATTCATCTGGATCAGATTTTCTGTCACATGCTATTATCTTTTATTGTTTCAAGTGATATTCAAGAAAGTATGTAATTCTCCTTTTATGTCTATGTGGGCTATTCTCCTTTGTTTCTACAAAATGATGTTGAGATAAAAGATATATGTACTTCGATACAGAAATGGTGATGTTGAGATGCTTTACAATTCTCAACAACTTGCTAATATTACACAATCACTATTGGCTCAATATGTCTGACTCCTTGAAAATTTAATATTTTTCAAGGATGGACACGCATTTTGATGATGACCCATTCTTCACCACTCTATTGCAAAGTGGAGGAGGAGGTTATAATATCACCCCAACGCAACATGATAATGTTGTTGTCCAAGCAACTCCATATGACGGTGAAAAGAGGCATGCATCTAAAAAAGTTCAACGCGGTGCTTCTTTCACTGTTGAAGAGGATAACTTCCTCGTCTCAGCTTGGCTCAATATTAGCATCGATTCGATAAGGGGTACTGATCAAAAGTCCACTCAAATGTGGGAAAGAATTACCACATTTTATCATGAATATAAAAAACCGAACATTGCCAATCGGATTGAAGGAAAGAAGTTAGGCTTTTGATGAGTAGAGGATGACTCTATTTATAGCATTTGATCCTCAACTATTAGTTACAACTAAAAAAGTTGGTAAGAGAAGAATGGTTGGCAAAAATTAGTTCATTCAAGAATTGTAGATGGTGATTGGTTGTTATAGAAAGTTGTTGGCATGTTTGTTGGGAGAAATTACTTCATTCTAGAATTGTTTTTGGTGATTGGTTGTTATAAAAAGTTGTTGGCATGTTTGTTGGGAGAAATTACATCTACAAGAATTGTAGATGGTGATTGGTTGTACTAGAAAGTTGTTGGCATGTTTGCTAGGAGAAAATACGTCATTCAATAATTGAATTTTGTGATTGGTTGTTATAGAAAGTTGTTGGCATATTTGTTAGCTTCAACCACAATTCTAAATATAAAAATTGGGTAGAATAAATGTTTGTATGTTTATATATGTGATTGGTGGGTGAATGGTTGGCAAAATATAATTATTTTTATAATTAAGTAAATTATAAAAACTAAATATTTATAATAATTTGAAGTTAAATAGTTAAATAATAATTTATTTAATAAAGTTATTAACTAATATATGAAGTGTATTTGTAAAAAAAAAAAAAAAAATTAATATTATATTAATATATAATATTTTATTATTAATTGAACTTTAAGATAGCTAGTCCAATGTGGACTAATATATCTAGAAATCTATTTTAGACTTGCATGTTACCATTCTAGCTAAATTATGGACTCTAGGCCATTGCCAATGCTAGTAGCGCTCATTATTTGGGTTTATTTCATATTTAATTATTTAGTTGTTAGGAATAAAAAGATTACATAAAAGTAAATTCATAAATTAATATGGTTCTAATATGATATGTTATATTATAAAGTAACTTTTATTATAAAGTAAATCTAACATATTTCATAAAATCACGTCAATTTATAAGTTTATTTTTATATAATACACCAGTTTTCTTTTTTAAAGAAAAGCATGGATAGTAAATAGTGAAGAATTGAGATCTCTAATAAATGTTTGAGAATACGATCAAGTGTTTTTTACGACTTGTCTTCCGCCATAACTAATCGATCCTCTTATTAAGTAACAAATTAAGGCTATGTTTGGATAATTAAAGTATTTTATTTCATTTCATGATTACAACTTTTTAAAATTTTTATACAAACTATAATAAATAATTTAATCTTTTTAATCTCAAAATAATATTAATATTAAAAAATAATAGTTTAATAATATTTGTTTTTAATTTTTAATTTTTATATAAAATTATTTCATTTTATCTCATCATCTAAACTGCACTAAGTGTATTGTCGGTCGCCACCCTAACCAATTGATCCACTTAAATAACTAACAAACTAATTTTGAGCAGTCCCTTGGGCCGAGTAACTAAATGTCGTCGGGGACGCTATTATCGCCGTGACAAAGCCTTTATCGGCATAAAACCCAATGGCCCGGTGCTTCCGCTGTAAAGGACTCTGAAAGGAAGACGTGGTACAGAGAGAGAGAGGAGATTTGTTACTCATTTGTAGATGAGTTTTCTTATGTACAGATATTTTTATGTAATTTTTATATATTTTATTGAAATGATTAGTTAAAATAATTATTTTATATTAAAAAAATAATATAATCAATCAAAATAATAGAATATATTAAAATTACGTAAAAGTGAGTGTGCCTAATTTTTATTTATTAATTACAGAGTGGATACCGTATATTAATGTTTAAAAAATAAAATAAATATAAAATTTATATAAAAATTTATTCTTTTAATAATAGGTTTTACTCTTGTTCAAAAATAATATGCAATGCTGCTTGCATAATTTCGATTGTATGTAATTGAATGTGACAGTGAATTAGTAGGTGGAGGGTTTGCTTGCTTAGGGAGTTTGAATATAAAAAATATTTTAATTTATTTTATCTTATTATTATAATTATTTTATATTTTTACATAAAATAAAATAAATAATTAATATTTTAAAATTTTAAAATAATATTAATATTAAAAAATAATATTTTAATAATATTTATTTAACTTTTACATTTAATCTCAACTCACAATAACTTTTCATTATTTTATAAAATATAAACGACTTTGAAAATAAAAAAAAATTAAAAAAAAAAGAGCCCACCAAATTCAACAACCACCCTTCACAGCTCACTCTATCTGTGTTCACTTCGTTGTAGTGAGATAAGGTGAATGGTGGCTCCCTCCTCTCTCTCAACGAAGCCATTTCTCGGCGCCTCCCGAACCGATGCCTTCTCTGGACTCCGTTACCTCCCCTCACATCTTCTTCGTTCATCACTACATATTTCCATCCCTACCACTACTCCCAAGAAGCTCCGTCAGTCTCTCTCTCTCTCCCCTGTCTATTTTTACATGCAATTGACCCATATTCGCCGTTCTTTTTGTTTTTAAATAATTTATTGCTATTGTTCAATATATCTTCTGAAATTTTATCGGATGTCGAGTTTACTGTTCATATAAGCTTTTATTTCTTCGACTCATCCTTCAGCGTGAATTTCCTCCACGGCAATTTGCTTTTAAATGGGATTTAACTCCATAACTTTGATTGATGATTGAGGCAGAGAGAGAAATATGGGAGTTATGGGATTGGTGGATTAGACTAATAAGTTGGATCTCTGGATTCTGACATGATTAATGCTAAATCACAGAGATCCAGGCTGCTGGGAGTACGCATGGGAATTACTTTCGGGTAACAACTTTTGGAGAATCTCATGGGGGTGGTGGCGTTGGTTGTGTCATTGATGGATGTCCTCCTCGATCCGCCTCTCCGAAGCTGATATGCAATTCGAACTTGACAGAAGGTATTAGATGATATGGAACTATTCGACATATTCATTACCGATGAACATTTGGTTCTTAACTTACATGGTACTTGCGTGTATGAGTATGAGATGACTATTGACTTGTCTTCATATCGTGCTAAAGCTTGTAGAGTTCGAAACAGAAATACTGGGATACTGATTTTTGCTCGGCGATAAATATTTTGAACTTTTGAGGATTAATCTGTTGGAGTTGTCATGTCTAGGAGGCCAGGTCAGAGTCGAATTACTACACCGAGGAAGGAGACTGATACGTGCCGAATACTTTCGGGCGTTTCCGAAGGTTTAGATCTTTCTTTTCATTGCCATCGAATAACTTATTCATTTGTGGTGTTCAGATTGAGCAGAAAATTTTTTAAATGCAGGAGTGACTACTGGAACACCTATTACTGTATTTGTACCCAATACTGATCAAAGAGGACATGTGAGTATTTATTTTTATGTGTGCTTATAATACAATATGTTTGAAGAGGAAATGTTAATGAGTATAAACAACGGTATGGAGGGTTAATGGACAGACCATTCTCAGGTCTTTGTTTTCTTCATGTATTCTATACTCAACTAATTCCAAATAATTGGGCACCTTTTGAGGGCTCTTTAGGTCACTGGGTCCATGTGGATATCTCATGGAGACAATCCTTCAAGTGCTTCTTATATTGCATTTGGAATGAATTTTCCCACTGAATAATTGCAGTTGACTTAGTATTATTAATTGTTTATAATCATGGCTTCTGTGATGATTCATTTCCGGATGCTATCGTTATTTTATTCGAGGGTAAACACAATGAAATATTTTCAGCTTCTTGGAGGTTCTTAAATGTGCTAAATTTTGGTAAACTCCAATCAAAGGTTGTGGAGATGTGTACTGGCTAGTTATTTAGGATGCTTTGATTTCTTGCCTAGCAAATTATTGTAGTTTAGGATGGTATGAATTGATTTCTTACCCATTCAGTATATGGACACACTGATTCTTGAGCAAATTGATCTCATTTGGAACTGTTTTGCAGCTTTTGTGGTTCTCATAAGATCTCAAAGGGTATTGTTTCAGGATTATAGTGAAATGTCAATAGCCTATAGGCCTTCTCATGCAGATGCAACTTATGACATGAAGTATGGTGTCAGGGCGGTGCAGGTAACATTTTTCCAATTGAAGTTTAAGTTTCATGGGAGTTTTGGCATTTTGGAAATTTAAACATATTGGTTCAACCTATAATTGAAGGGTGGTGGTAGATCTTCAGCAAGAGAGACTATTGGGAGAGTTGCTGCCGGGGCTGTTGCCAAGAAAATCCTAAGGAACCTCGCTGGAACTGAGGTGCGCTTGTGGTTTTGAGTTGCAGGTTCAAACTCTGTCTGTAGTCCATTTCTTTGTGATTATGAGGGTCTCAATTAGTAGTGCATACTCTTGTATTCAATGCTCACGATTTTGTTATCCTCTTGGTGTGTCTTTATATTTTTGAAGTTCATTTCATTTGGTTTTTTTACTGGGAATTGTATAGCAATATAAACATGCATGAAAAATCTTGTTGGCTAAGTCACTTTAAGATGTATATATTTGTTGCACTCAATTCCCCTTCTTAAAAATGTGGCTGGCCCAAATTATTTTAATGAGGACTCACGGATGTAACCACAAATTAGTTGGAAGCAAGGCTTGGCAGAGTGAAGTTGATTCCCCTCATCAAATTGAAAATGCCTCCTATTTCTGGTTAGGCATTCCTTTTGTGTATTTCCTGTGTACCTAGACTATGCTTATTCGGTTTTTATGTCTTTCATTACTTGTTAAAAAATTAAAAATGCTGTCAGTGACAAAAGTTTGAATTAGACCTGATGCTGACATTGGCAACTGTAAGGTCCCACTTACATGTTACTGAACAATTAATTAGACTGCTGGCTCTTGATTTTCCTTGGCTAACTGTCTATTACTTGGGTGGTTAAAGGTGTGAGACCCCTTCAGTCGACATGATTTTAATATATCATCGGAAAAGTGCATCCATAAATATATTATATGCTACAACCATATTGCTGATTGTAGTTTGCGACACATTATCTTTCTTTTTCTAAACGTTTTTTTGTTGATCTTCAGATTCTTGCTTATGTCTCTCAAGTTCATAAGGTCGTACTTCCAGAGGATTTAATCGATCATGACACCCTGACACTTGATCATGTAAAGTAACTGGTGCTAGTTTTAATCTCATAATGTTGTGATGCGACAAAAAAGCAGCACCAATAGGACTATTGCCATGCACTAGCCACTAAATAAAAATTTGTATTTCTGTGTATAATGAAAAAGTGATAAACCTCGTTTTATACCTTTATCATGGGTGTTTGCTGCTCCTCAATTTCAATTTTTCCTCACGGTACATGGTGGTAATGCTTTTCTCTGCTTTGAGATAAAAACGTTTTTGTTGCCAAAAGTTAGCTTCTGTTCCATGAATCAGGAATGGTATGTCAGTAACATTTTCCTTCATGCTCCACGCTGTCTTAGAGTTGTCTTATTGCTGTTTTCCTTGACAAAGAGAAGAATAGAAACAAATTCTTAATGGAAATGCTTGTTTTTTACATGTAAAATTTCTGTAATAGACTAATAGTTTATTTTCTCAATGGATCCACTTAACCTTAAAGGGAACTAGTTTTGACTTGAATAATGCCAACACTATGACAGTGTTTATTACATAGATGTCTTGTAATGGTATAAGCGCATTATGTATGTCAAGCCGTTTCCTGTCCTAACATTAAAAAAAAACACTTTTTAAAATTATGACCTGAATGCATTAAGGGTTCACCCATGCAAGCACACTAGACACGAATTCTCTCTGTCCCTCACTCTGTCAGTCTCTTCAACCTAAATTCATTTTGATTATTATGTAAACTTTTTTTTCCTGACATGCTTTAGCTTTAGAGATTGAAGAGTTTTGGATGCATTGCCTTCAATTCTGAGTGTACATTTTTGCCTGATTCTTCTCTTAATAAAATGTTACCAGATCGAGAGTAATATTGTAAGATGCCCAGATCCAGAATATGCTGACAAGATGATTGATGCTATAGATGCTGTCCGTGTGAGGGGGAATTCTATTGGTGGTGTTGTCACTTGCATTGTGAGGAGTTGCCCACATGTAAGAACCCAAAATGTTTATTGCATCTCCACGTGTGAAATTTAGAGGACATTTTCTTGACCTTAGCACTGAAAACTTGTTCAAATAAATTTTTCTGCAATATCTTTAATATTTTGCAATCTCCAACTGAAGGTATCAATTACATTGTTTTGTGTCAGGGCCTTGGTTCTCCAGTTTTTGACAAACTTGAAGCTCAGCTTGCTAAAGCTGTTATGTCACCTGCAACAAAGGGCTTTGAGATTGGCAGTGGCTTTGCAGGTTGATTAATTTACACGCACTCGAAAGGCTATAATATGTCTTGATTGTGTTCTAATGCTTTATCTGTGAAATCTTTCTAGGAACCTTTTTAACTGGGAGTGAACATAATGATGAGTTCTTCACTGATGAACATGGAAGAATCCGGACGAGAACAAACCGCTCTGGTGGGATTCAGGTATTTGTTATGTGATTGATTTTTTTTTTTTTTTAAAACTTGCTGCGGATGACTTGTTAATATTCCTCTCTCTCTCTCTCTCTCTCTCTCTCTCTCCCCTCTTATTGAGAAAGAATGGTTCACTAAGATGGCCTATGTTGACAAGCAGGGAGGAATATCAAATGGGGAAATCATAAGCATGAGAATAGCTTTCAAGCCGACAGCTACTATTGGAGTAAGCTCTCCTGGCATGAAAAGGCTACTTTTTGAATACTTACATCTTGCCTGGCATTCATATTATCCTTTTTAGATTAATGGTTTATATTGATATTTTTTACGATGCTTGTGCAGAAGAAGCAGCATACAGTGGCTAGAGACAAAAAAGAGATGGAACTAATAGCTCGTGGTCGTCATGATCCTTGTGTTGTACCACGAGGTATTACCCTGGTTTGTTGGTCAAATTTTATTCATCACCCTGGCCAATCTTTCCAATTAAAATTCTTGCAGTTGATGATTAGAACTCACCGTATCAACTGATTAGGATCTTCTCTTTTCTTTCTTTTTTCTTAAATTGATGACATGCAAAACACATGCAAAACAATCATTTATAAAATGGTTCGAGTCCATGAGGGAAGGTGATATATATATATATATGTATGTATGTATATATGTATATATCTATAAGAAAAAAAACCTAAAACTTGAGTATTTGAAAACTGTGGCATTATCATCAATATCTCAAGTATAAGATGTGCAAAATAATAGACCTCCTTTCAGAGGTTGTTCCATTATTTGTGTTGTGTTTCTAATCTACTCTGATGAAAATTCTCTTAAAGTTTTTTCTCTTCTATACTCCGCACTATGTTTTCACCATTTTTTTATATCAATAAATAGAGGATTTATCAACAACAAGTTTGTTGTGTGTTTGGTTGGGATGGTGATGCAGCAGTATGGTTGTAACTAATGTACCAGTGTAGAAGACATCGGTAGCCCTGGTAGTTGTGGATAGATTGATGGTGGAATCTAAGAATGTGATTTGTTTCCCATCAACCCATGTCCACGAGTACTGGAAATTTGCTGTGAGCTCTAATTCAATTAGCACCTCTCTTACTAGTGGATGCAGGGTGAGGTTGTGGTTTCAAGATCTACCCTTTGTATGTTTATCTTAACCTTAAAAAAAAATCTCACAGCATGTGATCTGGCCTAGATAGTCCAACTCTTTGAGAACCTTAATGTGGTATGCTATCATCGTCTATAATAAAACATTATATTAAGAAGAATATCAAAGCCTCAATTCATATATTTTGTTGAATAGTTTATCATAGATTTATATGGGGGAAATGTTCCCTTACAAAGTTTGTTTGGATGGTTGGTTGGGGATGGTGATGCAGTTGTGCCGATGGTAGAAGCCATGGTAGCTCTGGTACTTCTGGATCAATTGATGGCACATCATGGTCAGTGTAACAGCCCGCTAAAAATTCAATGGTGGAATTTCTATAGACATTAGAAACCTCGTAAAAACCCCATAAGTTTTCACGAATCCGCTAATTGCAAAGGTTTTAGCCTACCAACATAGTCTGTGTTATCACTCACTATGATGCCAGAAATGCATTTTTAATTGTTTGAGGTAGTTAGAAGTGTCAGATTATGTTATAGTTTACGCCACTAGACTCAGTTGAATATTTAGGATTTTTCAGTACTAAGTTTATTATGCACTTTTTCGGAGTGAATAGTAACCTCGATAAGCTTACTAAGTGCAGTGTTTTCAAAATCATAGTGTGAAATGTCCAAATTAGGTTAGAGAAGTTTTATTTGGATACTTGGCAAGATCTTAACCACACATAATGAATAGTATTAGATACTTGGCACAAAATGAAACCATTAGATGGATTTGTGAAGGAAATCAAGGTGTGAGATCACGCCATCTAAGCAAAACCTTTTTCATCTGATCAACCAAATTGAGCCAGATTAAAGAGGGTTTCAACCCTAGTGAAACCCTAAATGGTTGGAATCTATTTGAAACCCCAAAAACTTGGTTGAAACCGAAACCCTAAACAGTTTCCCCAAACCCTAAAATTGGCCTTCAAACCCTTTTGATCAAATTTCTAGCATTGTGTTTAATCACTTCCACATGCTATTAATTTCTCAAATTCTTATTATGACATCTTTATCCAACATTTTAAACCTTGAAAATTTGATTGGGCCAAGAAAAATTGGATTTGGGCTTGATAGCATCTCAAACCCTAACCAAACCCCATTTAAACCCCAAATTGAAATCCACTTGGTTGAGGCCCACTAATGCCCATTAAGGCCCACGAATTTGGCCACCTTGGCAAAGTTTCTTGGAGAAGTTTCCTCCCCCACTTGGCAGACCATTCATTGCATCAAGTTGCACTCAATAATATGGAGGAACCCACCCCATCAAGTCCCATGTCTCATAGCTTTTGTAGGTTGTCCTTTACCCCCCACTATCCTCTACTTTATGTCACATGTCTACCTTCACTCAATAATCATTAAGGTCCAAATATTCCCCCTACAGAAGTCGTGAGTCGTGCAAGACACACTTACTTCATTTTAATCATTTTTTCACCCCGTTCTTAGAGAGAAACCCAAAAGAGCTCTCTCGGACAGATTTTTGGGTCTTTTTGCGTGGAGCTTTTCAACCCTTTGTAAGTATTTTCACACGATGACTCCTTCACAAAAGTTGTTCCTCTTTGAGTCTAGTTTCCGTAGATATATTTTTCGTATCATTCCATGGTCATTTGGTCGGTAAAAAGTATTTTTAACCATGGAAAGGTCATTCTGGGCGTGAATCTGGAGAGTATGTTATGTTTTGGAGTTTTTGACCAAGCTAATGGACATATCTTGGTCCGAAAATTTTATGGAGTGTTCTTAGCATGTTTTTAAGAGTTTTCATTGAGGTTTTGTTGCATGAATAAAGTTTTTGATGATAGATTTTTTTAGATCTAGAAACTTGAAAACTAGAAGTGGCAAAACAGTTTTTATTTGGAGAAAGTTTGAATATTTTGGGGTTTGATCTTATTCTAAAGGCTTTGATATTTTTATATGATGATCTTAAGTCTCTTATTTTCATGTTAGGATGTTATTTTGGAGATATTTAGTATTAGTTTCAAAGATATGATTTTTCTATGCAAGAGGATTTCGGTTAGGCCTAAGATTTGATGTTTTTGGATTAGATCCATGTTTATTGATTTTTAGCCATGTGATTTTAAGTTTGATAGTTGGATCCTATTTAAGACACATCATTAAACCATGTGATGCTTTATTTCGAAGATCTCACATTCTTAAGCCATTGATCAAGAGATTTATCAAAACTAGTTGAGGAAAAAGTTTCTGTTTTTGGACTAAGTGTAAAACCAAAAACTCCAAGTGTTATTTTTGTGATTTTGGTGACTTTAGTTTGATGATTTAAAATATGGTTTATCTTAGGATGATGTTATGAATATGTTAGAAGTAAGATTTGATTTTTTTTTGGAATTCTTAGAGATGTTTTGATTTAAGGACAAATCTTGCGATTCAAGTGTTTTGATCTTTTTACAAAAACAAGTTTGGTGTTGATTATAAGTCTTTTCTAAATAGATATTTTAAGTATGGTTTTAAACTTTGGATTGGAATATGTTTGTTGGAAAATTTTGGTTTAAGCATGAGTTTTGAAGTTGGAAGGAATTGCAATAAAAATCAAGAGAAATGGCCTATGGATGTTTCGGCCATAGTGTGTTTTCCATAGTTGTGTTTTGTTTTAAATTTTTCTGAGTTGATATTTGAGTTTAGGACAAAATTTACATGATGAATATAAATTTTGAAAATTTTTGGAGTTAGGATATAAAATCCTTAAGTTAGGGGTAAAATGGTCGCTTCCCCACATGTAGAGGGTAAAATGATAATTTTACTCTAAGTTAGCTTGTTTTCATGTTTCTAATTGTTAGTAATTAAATTTCTAACTTTTAGAATGACCTCTTACAGTTCCTCGTATATCGTGCTTTATTCTCGTAGAACGTGACGATCGAGGTAAGTTAGCTTCTAACTTACTATCAGTTTATTGTGTATGTATAATGGGTAAGGGAACTACAATTTATGTATGTATGTTATCATATATGCCATGTCATTACATGTTTATCTGTTACGCATGATTTATTCTTTCATGAGTATTTATCTGTTACACAATTTTTTATGTCATGCAATGCTGTATGTTATAAGTATGCCATATGTTACATGTATCTCATAAAATGTTTATGTTTAAATCATATTGTGCCATTTACAAGTATACGCCATGTTAAAAAAGTATATGATATTAAATAATATCTCAAGGATTAAGAAAGATAAGACATGTAATGACCATGGAATGATACGAAAAATATATCTACGGAAACTAGACTCAAAGAGGAACAACTTTTATGAAGGAGTTATCATGTGAAAATACTTACAAAGGGTCGAAAAGTTTCACGTAAAAAGACCCAGAAATCTGCCTGAGAGAGCTCTTTTGGGTTTCTCTCTAAGAACGGGGTGAAAAAATGATTAAAGTGAAGTAAGTGTGTCTTGCACGACTCAAGACTTCTGTAGGGGGAATATTTGGATCTTAATGATCATTGAGTGGAGGTGTAGACATGTGATACAAAGTAGAGGATAGTAGGAGGCAAAGGACAACCTACAAAAGCTATGAGACATGGGACTTGATGGGGTGGGTTCCTCCATATAACTTGATGCAATGAATGGTCTGCCAAGTGGGGGAGGAAACTTCTCCAAGAAGCTTTGCCAAGGTAGCCAAATTCGTGGGCCTTTATGGGTCTTAGTGGGCCTCAACCAAGTGGACTTCAATTTGGGGTTTAAAAGGGGTTTGGTTAGGGTTTGAGATGCTATCAAGCCCAAATCCAATTTTTTTTAGCCCAATCAAATTTTCAAGGTTTAAAATGTTGGATAAAGATGTCATAATAAGAATTTGAGAAATTAATAGCATGTGGAAGTGATTAAACACAATGCTAGAAATTTGATCAAAAGGGTTTGAAGGCCAACTTTAGGGTTTGGGGAAACCGTTGAGGGTTTCGGTTTCAACCAAGTTTCTGGGGTTTCAAATAGATTCCAACCATTTAGGGTTTCACTAGGGTTGAAACCCTCTTTAATCTGACTCAATTTGGTTGATCAGATGAAAAATGTTTTGCTTAGATGACGTGATCTCACACCTTGATTTCCTTCACAAATTCATCTAATGGTTTCACTTTGTGCCAAGTATCTAATACTATTCATTATGTGTGGTTAAGATCTTGCCAAGTGTCCAAATAAAACTTCTCTAACCTAATTTAGACATTTCACACTGTGATTTTGAAAACACTACACTTAGTACGCTTATCAGAGGTTACTATTCACTCCGAAAAAGCGCATAATAAATTTAGTACTGAAAAAATCCTAAATATTCAACTGAGTCTAGTGGCGTAAACTATAACATAATCTGACACTTCTAACTACCTCAAACAATTAAAAACGCATTTCTGGCATCATAGTGAGTGATAACATTGACTATGTTGGCAGGCTAAAACCTTTGCGATTAGCGGATTCGTAAAAACTTATGGGGTTTTTACGAGATTTCTAATATCTATAGAAATTCCACCATTGAATTTTTAGCGGCTGTTACATCCTCCCCTCCTAAAAAAAAGATTTCGTCCTCGAAATCGGCGCAAGTACAAAAATAAAACACGCTTAAAACGAAGATGTTGCTTACCAAACTTCTAGTATAAAACTTCTCACCCTTTTGGCATCATTAAAAAGGATCGGCAGCAAGTAAATGGACTGAAGAAAACGGTGTGTTAATAAACATCGTAGATAGTTGAAAAAAAAAAGAGTCGTCCGTGACCCGACAAGTGCTGCAAAGCCTCGAGGCCTAATTCTATGAATTTAGTACGGCTGGAGATTTAAACAATCGCCTGATGTTGTTGACAAACGTGATTGAAGGCTTTGAGTTTCTATAAAAAAAAAAGATCATTTTCACCTATCGGATACCAAAAAAAACATCGCTTCTTGACCTGAGTTCTGTTTTTTTTTTTCCATAACAATAGAATGGCTGGACAATTCTCTTCCACTAATGTTCCAGACTTGAATCAGAAACCCTTGACGCATCAACCATCAATCTTCTCTCCTGAGGTCGTCAATACCATGATAGGAGCAGAGAACCATTTTTCTAGTAGGGCTGATTCTGAGATTATTGCAGAATCAAGAATGCTCAGTAGTCAATATGCTGCCTCTATTACGATCATGTCTCGGAGGTTAATGGCGAGGGTAAGTGAGATTGATCATCTTAACATCCAAATATCTGAGTTACGACAGAAGCTTGCTAATTAGGATAGAGAGAATAACAGGCTAAAGCAAGAAAAGAAAGGGTTGAAAAAATTTGCAGATTGGTATGCTCATGATCTGCAACCACGAATAGAGGAGCTAGAACGAGAAATGATTCAGATATAGGGTCAATATCAGCAGATAACAGCAGAGGTTCATCGTTTACTAGAAAAAAAGGGATAATCTACTGTTAATCTCGCTGGCTTAGTAAGAAAACTTTTGACAATATGTGTCCAGCATATCTTGTATTTCTTTTGACTAAATAAGATTTGAAGAGACAATAGTTTGTCTTCTTCTTTATGCTATCTCTATAAAATCAGTTTTAAACTTAATCCAATTTGCATCAAATTTTATTCTCATATCTATAACTCATTTGCATTCTTTCAACATTCTTACTTTAAGTTTTCAATTCTTTTCTCAATGGCTCATTCTTCTAACATTTCTCTAGATCCATCCATGAGGTATTCAGCACCTCAACCTTCTGTCCTTTCTGCAGCTGTCATTGGTGCCATGTTGCAACAAGAAAATAATAGTATGGCTAATAAGTCAGACTCCGATGCTATCTACGACTTGGCGAGTTTCGGGACTCGCTACTCATCCTCTATTGTTGCTTTTTCCCAGCGGGTACAAGCCAAAAACCATGAGGTTGAAAGGTTTAAAGAACAAATTGTTGTACTTCCTAATCATACTATCTTCTGGTAAAGGTTTTGTGAATATATATGCTAACTGATCATGTGTGTTTGTGAACTCTATACTATATCGCCTTTCTGCACATGATCTCGAAGAAAATGATATCTTATTTCAATATGCTTAGTTCTAGAATGTTGTATTGGGTTCTTTGAAAGATTTATAGCACTTGTATTATCACATTTGATTGGAATGTGATTATACATGAGTTTAAAATCTTCAAGTTGTTGCTTCATGTAAAGAACTTGAGCACAACAACTACCCGCAGCAACATATTCTGCCTCAGCAGTAGATAGTGCAACAGAATTTTGTTTTTTACTAAACCAGGAAACTAATGCATGACCTAAGAAGTGACATGCTCCACTAGTGCTTTTTCGATCTATTTTACAACCAGCATAATNAAAAAAAAAATCTCTATATTTTTATGAACTCTGGTCTATCTTTTAAGAGATATTCATAACATGCATCATACCTATTTCTCTTCTAATCATACATAATCTATCTTCTGGTAAAGGTTTTGTGAATATATATGCTAACTGATCATGTGTGTTTGTGAACTCTAATATTATATCGCCTTTCTGCACATGATCTCAAAGAAAATGATATCTTATTTCAATATGCTTAGTTCTAGAATGTTGTATTGGGTTCTTTGAAAGATTTATAGCACTTGTATTATCACATTTGATTGGAATGTGATTATACATGAGTTTAAAATCTTCAAGTTGTTATTTCATGTAAAAAAACTTGAGTACAACAACTACCCGCAGCAACATATTCTGCCTCAGTAGTAGATAGTGCAACAGAATTTTTTTTTTTTTTTTTACTAAACCAGGAAACTAGTGTATGTCCTAAAAATTCATGCCTAATGAAGGCTAAAATCTCAAGCCTAGTATTTGGTGCATTTCCTAAGGAAATGTTAGAAGTAAGATTTGATTTTTTTTGAAATTCTTAGAGATGTTTTGATTTAAGGACAAAACTTGTGATTCAAGTGTTTTGATCTTTTTATAAAAACAAGTTTGGTGTTGATTATAAGTCTTTTCTAAATAGATGTTTTAAGTATGGTTTTAAACTTAGGATTGGAAGATGTTTGTTGGAGAATTTTGGTTTAAGCATGAGTTTTGAAGTTGGAAGGAATTGCAATAAAAATCAAGAGAAATGGCCTATGGATGTTTCGGTCATAGTGTGTTTTTCATAGTTGTGTTTTGTTTTAAATTTTTCTGAGTTGATATTTGAGTTTAGGACAAAATTTACATGAGAAATGTAAATTTTGAAAATTTTTGGAATTAGGATATGAAATCCTTAAGTTAGGGGTAAAATGGTCGCTTTCCCACATGTAGAGGCTAAAATGATAATTTTAATCTAAGTTATCTTGTTTTCATATTTCTAATTGTTAGTAATTAAATTTCTAACTTTTAGAATGACCTCTTACAGTTCCTCGTATATCGCGCTTTATTCTCGTAAAACGTGACGATCGAGGTAAGTTGGCTTCTAACTTACTATCAGTTTATTGTGTATGTATGATGGGTAAGGGAACTACAATTTATGTATGTATATTATCATATATGTCATGTCATGCCATGTCATTACATGTTTATCTTTTACGCATGATTTATTCTTTCATGAATAATTATCTGTTACAAAATCTTTTCTATCATTCAATGTTGTATGATATAAGTATGTCATGTTAAGTATGCCATATGTTACATGTATGCCATGGAATGTTTATGTTTAAATCATATTGTGCCATTTCCAAGTATACGCCATGTTAGAAAAGTTTATGATATTAAATAATATGTTATGCATTAAAAAAGATAAGATATTTAAGAGTGACACGGACCTAAGCATGTTCACCACAAGTTATGTTAAGGATGGCACAGACCTAAGCGTGTTCATCACAAGTTATGTTAAGAGTGACACGGATCTAAGCGTGTTCACCACAAGTTATGTTATGCGGTGCCACAGACTCAAGCGTGATTCACCTTATGTAAAGTTCATATAAGTTTCAGATCAGGTTCAAGTTAAGATATTCATGTCAATCACGACCCTAAATGCTAGGATGGGGTAATATCCTAGTGAAACTCATTTGTTCATGCTGGAGTGTCTAAATAGGTGTGAAATTCCCTGGGTTGACGAAATATAGTCAACAGGTTGCGAATGGGACCTAAGTAACTGGTTACCGGAGCGCGCCAGGCACTAACGCCGATGGTGCCATAGTTTATATTACGTGTATTCATGGGGCCACAACAACTGTGGAGCATGAAGTATGGGACCACAACAACTGTGGAGCATACACTACGTGAGACACAACAATTATGACACGTAGAATACGTGGGGCCACAACAACTGTGGAGTACGTATTAACGCACTCACAACTGGTCTAGATACATGTGTTGTGATGCGGTAATCGGCAGGGACACATGGCTCTAGGGGACCCGTGTAGCACCCATATGGTCACATTATTAATCAAAACAATTGAATAAGATTCCAAGTTTATGTTAAGTCAATATTCAAATCAAGTGCATGATAAGTCAAGTTTCAGATCAAGTTCATGTTATGTTATGTTCACGTTCACATTATGTCTCAAGTTCACGCTTATGTCATATTATACTCAAATTTATGTTATTTTCAAGTTCATATTTATGTTATGCATGTTTACATTCATGCTATATTTCAAGTCCATGTTATGTTTCAAGTTTCACGTTCATGTTATGTTGATAGTCCATGTTATGTTTTAAGCTTCAGTTCATGTCATGTTAAGTCAAGTTCTGTTCACGTTTAAATTCTGGTTATGTCATGCTATATGTCAAGTTATGTTATGCTTATATACGACTTCACTTATACATTTATACTTTTACTGCCATGCATGCATCTTTAATCTGTGTGGGAATTTCTTGTTAACTTACTGAGATTTTGTAATCAAATCTCACCGTGGTAGTCCTAACTACCACTCCCCCCGAATGGTAGATCTTGTTACAGGACCCGAAAGAAAATTGAAATCTGACCAACTGAACACGGTCGACTAGGCCACGGTGCGATGTTGATGATGGCATAGTATTTAACTTAAGTTACTACTTGTACTTTTGGAGTTGTATCTCAAGTACTCTTTTGATCACAACCATTTTGGACTAGTGTGGTGATCATGGCTGTTTAGTATGCCTTTATGTATGAAATATGTTTCAAGTATTTGGGATATTTTTTAGTTTGGTGCATAGTATTGCTCAGGAAAAAAAAAAATTATCCGCTACGAATATTGCATAATGCTATATGCATGTTAGGAACATTGCATCTTATATGTCATGAACGGGGGCAGGTAACCATGTGTTGCATGTCCCGACGCTTCAGATGTCCGTTCAATCCCAAGCAGAATTGGGGGGCGTCACAGGGTGGTATCAGAGCAATACGTCTCTGGGTTGTAAATCCACATGTCCTTAGCAAATGCACCAAATACTAAGCTTGAGATTTTAGTCTTCATTAGGCATGAATTTTTAGGACATACACTAGTTTCCTGGTTTAGTAAAAAGAAAAAGAAAATTTTGTTGCACTATCTACTGCTGAGGCAGAATATGTTGCTGCGGGTAGTTGTTGTGCTCAAGTTTTTTTTACATGAAGTAACAACTTGAAGATTTTAAACTCATGTATAATCACATTCCAATCAAATGTGATAATACAAGTGCTATAAATCTTTCAAAGAACCCAATACAACATTCTAGAATTAAGCATATTGAAATAAGATATCATTTTCTTCGAGATCATGTGCAGAAAGGCGATATAGTATTAGAGTTCACAAACACACATGATCAGTTAGCATATATATTCACAAAACCTTTACCAGAAGATAGATTATGTATGATTAGAAGAGAAATAGGTATGATGCATGTTATGAATATCTCTTAAAAGATAGACCAGAGTTCATAAAAATAGAGAGATTTTTTTTTTAAATACTTTTACATAAACTTGAGATTCTTAGCCTCATGTTGGAGACGCTCATTCTCTTTATACAATATCATGTTATCCCTATCCATGGGAACTGGCAAGCGGAATGAAGAATCCAATAGAGATTTCAACTGTTTATTCTTCTGCCGAATGATTCCTTCCCTTGTGTGAGACTCTTGAACAATTCGTTGAAGTACAACAATTTGTTCTTTAAGCCTTTCAACCTCATGGTTTTTGGCTTGTACCCGCTGGGAAAAAGCAACAATAGAGGATGATTAGCGAGTCCCGAGACTCGCCAAGTCGTAGATAGTATCGGAGTCTGACTTATTAGCCATACTATTATTTTCTTGCTGCAATATGGCACCAATGGCAGCTGCAAAAAGGACAGAAGGTTGATGTGCTGAATACCTCATGGATGGATCTAGTGAAATGTTAGAAGAATGAGCCATTGAGAAAAAAATTGAAAACTTAAAGCAAGAATATTGAAAGAATGCAGATGAGTTATAGAGATGAGAATAAGATTTGATGCAAATTAGATTAAGTTTAAGACTGATTTTATAGATATAGCACAAAGAAGAAGACAAACTATTGTCTCTTCAAATCTTATTTAGTCCAAAAAAATACAAGATATGCTGGACACACATTGTCAAAAGTTTTCTTACTGAGCCAGCAAGATTAACAGTAGATTGTCCCTATTTTTCTAGTAAATGATGAACCTCTGCTGTTATCTGCCGATGTTGACCCTGTATCTGAATCCTTTCTCATTCCAGCTCCTCTATTCGTGGTTGCAGGTAATGAGCATACCAATCTGTAAATTTTTTTAACTCTTTGTTTTCTTGCTTTACCTGTTATTTTCTTTATCCTTATTAGCAAGCTTCTGTCGTAACTCAGATATTTGGATGTTAAAATGATCAATCTCACTTACCCTCGCCATTAACCTCCGAGACATGATCGTAACAGAGGCAGCATATTGACTACTGAGCATTCTTGATTCTGCAATAATCTCAGAATCAGCCCTACTAGAAAAATGGTTCTCTACTCCTATCATGGTATTGAGGACCTCAGGAGAGAAGATTGATGGTTGATGCGTCAAGGGTTCCTGATTCAAGTCTAGAACATTAGTGGAAGAGAATTGCCGAGCCATTCTATTGTTATGGAAAAAAAACAGAACTCAGGTCAAGAAACGATGTTTTTTTTTGTATCCGATAGGTGAAAATGATCTTTTTTTTTTATAGAAACTCAAAGCCTTCAATCACGTTTGTCAACAACATCAGGCGATTGTTTAAATCTCCAGCCGCACTAAATTCATAGAGTTAGGCCTCGAGGCTTTGCAACACTTATCGGGTCATGGACGACTTTTTTTTTTTCAACTATCTACAGTGTTTATTAACGCACCGTTTTCTTCAGTCCATTTACTTGTTGCCGATCCTTTTTAATGATGCCAAAAGGGTGAGAAGTTTTATACTAGAAGTTTGGTAAGCAACATCTTCGTTTTAAGCGTGTTTTATTTTTGTACTTGCGCCGATTTCGAGGACGAAATCTTTTTTTTAGGAGGGGAGGATGTAACAGCCCGCTAAAACTTCAATGGTGGAATTTCTATAGACATTAGAAATCTCGTAAAAACCCCATAAGTTTTCACGAATCGGCTAATCACAAAGGTTTTAGCCTGCCAACATAGTCAGTGTTATCACTCACTATGATGCCAGAAATGCGTTTTTAATTGTTTGAGGTAGTTAGAAGTGTCAGATTATGTTATAGTTTACGCCACTAGACTCAGTTGAATATTTAGGATTTTTCAGTACTAAGTTTATTATGCACTTTTTCGGAGTGAATAGTAAACTCGATAAGCGTATTAAGTGCAGTGTTTTCAAAATCACAGTGTGAAATGTCCAAATTAGGTTAGAGAAGTTTTATTTGGACACTTGGCAAGATCTTAACCACACATAATGAATAGTATTAGATACTTGGCACAAAGTGAAACCATTAGATGGATTTGTGAAGGAAATCAAGGTGTGAGATCACGCCATCTAAGCAAAACATTTTTCATCTGATCAACCAAATTGAGCCAGATTAAAGAGGGTTTCAACCCTAGTGAAATCCTAAATGGTTGGAATCTATTTGAAACCCCAAAAACTTGATTGAAACCGAAACCCTAAACGGTTTCCCCAAACCCTAAAGTTGGCCTTCAAACCCTTTTGATCAAATTTCTAGCATTGTGTTTAGTCACTTCCACATGCTATTAATTTCTCAAATTCTTATTATGACATCTTTATCCAACATTTTAAATCTTGAAAATTTGATTGGGCCAAGAAAAATTAGATTTGGGCTTGATAGCATCTCAAACCCTAACCAAACCCCATTTAAACCCCAAATTGAAGTCCACTTGGTTGAGGCCCACTAAGACCCATTAAGGCCCACGAATTTGGCCACCTTGGCAAAACTTCTTGGAGAAGTTTCCTCCCCTACTTGGCAGACCATTCATTGCATCAAGTTGCACTCAATAATATGGAGGAACCCACCCCATCAAGTCCCATGTCTCATAGCTTTTGTAGGTTGTCATCTGCTCCCCACTATCCTCTACTTTATGTCACATGTCTACCTTCTCTCAATGATCATTAAGGTCCAAATATTCCCCCTACAGAAGTCTTGAGTCGTGCAAGACACACTTACTTCACTTTAATCATTTCTTCACCCCGTTCTTAGAGAGAAACCCAAAAGAGCTCTCTCGGGCAGATTTCTGGGTCTTTTTGCGTGGAGCTTTTCAACCTTTTGTAAGTATTTTCACACGATGACTCCTTCACAAAAGTTGTTCCTCTTTGAGTCTAGTTTCCGTAGATGTATTTTTCGTATCATTCCATGGTCGTTTGGTTGGTAAAAAGTATTTTTAACCATGGAAAGGTCATTCTGGGCGTGAATCTGGAGAGTATGTTATGTTTTGGAGTTTTTGACCAATCTAATGGACATATCTTGGTCTGAAAATTTTATGGAGTGTTCTTAGCATGTGTTTAAGAGTTTTCATTGAGCTTTTGTTGCATAAATAAAGCTTTTGATGATAGATTTTCTTAGATCTAGAAACTTGAAAACTATAAGTGGCAAAACAGTTTTTATTTGGAGAAAGTTTGAATATTTTGAGGTTTGATCTTACTCTAAAGGCTTTGATATTTTTATATGATGATTCTAAGTCTCTTATTTTCATGTTAGGATGTTATTTTGGAGATATTTAGTATTAGTTTCAAAGATATGATTTTTCTATGCAAGAGGATTTCGGTTAGGCCTAAGATTTGATGTTTTTGGATTAGATCCATGTTTATTGATTTTTAGCTATGTGATTTTAAGTTTGATAGTTGGATCCTATTTAAGACACATCATTAAACCATGTGATGTTTTATTTCGAAGATCTCACATTCTTAAACCATTGATCAAGAGATTTATCAAAACTAGTTGAGGAAAAAGTTTATGTTTTTGGACTAAGTGTAAAACCAAAAACTCCAAATGTTATTTTTGTGATTTTGGTGACTTTAGTTTGATGATTTAAAACATGGTTTATCTTAGGATGATGTTATGAATATGTTAAAAGTAAGATTTGATTTTTTTTTGGAATTCTTAGAGATGTTTTGATTTAAGGACAAAACTTGTGATTCAAGTGTTTTGATCTTTTTACAAAAACAAGTTTGGTGTTGATTATAAGTCTTTTCTAAATAGATGTTTTAAGTATGGTTTTAAACTTTGGATTGGAAGATGTTTGTTGGAAAATTTTGGTTTAAGCATGAGTTTTGAAGTTGGAAGGAATTGCAATAAAAATCAAGAGAAATGGTCTATGGATGTTTCGGTCATAGTGTGTTTTCTATAGTTATGTTTTGTTTTAAATTTTTTTGAGTTGATATTTGAATTTAGGACAAAATTTACATGAGGAATGTAAATTTTAGAAATTTTTGGAATTAGGATATGAAATCCTTAAGTTAGGGGTAAAATGGTCGCTTTCCCACATGTAGAGGGTAAAATGATAATTTTACTCTAAGTTAGCTTGTTTTCATGTTTTTAATTGTTAGTAATTAAATTTCTAACTTTTAGAATGACCTCTTACAGTTCCTCGTATATCGCGCTTTATTCTCGTAGAACATGACGATCGAGGTAAGTTAGCTTCTAACTTACTATCAGTTTATTGTGTATGTATGATGGGTAAGGGAACTACAATTTATGTATGTATGTTATCATATATGTCATGTCAT
>QGSO01000136.1:2619070-2652221 GCA_011037825.1 Carya cathayensis | reverse complement strand
CAATCATCAAGAATTCGATGAGTCTTTGCTGTTGATCTTCTGAGTTTATATGAAACTAGGGGGCTATTAGAGCGTGTATGACATTTTAATGATGAGTCACATTGAGTCAGGTAAGCCAAAAGGTTATTCATTTGTTGGTCATATTGACTGGGCATAATATTTCTATGGGTCAATTTTTGTTGGGCATGTGGATATTTATTGAGGCACATAACTATTTATGGATAAGTTTGATGCTGTCTTTCATGCATTGAAGCCATGAATTTATTTATCTATAACAAAAGAATCTCTTGAAAATGTAGTTCTTGATATTTAATTTAATTTTTTATGACAAGGAAAATAAACATATTAATGTTGGCCCATGCAGGTCGTGATATTAATTTTGTGGTTAGTTGTGTTCATTGTTATTTCTAAGTGAAGCACTGGTGATATTAGGGAAGTTCTATTGTCTTGCACGTTTTGTAGTTGTGTTGCATGATTAGTTGCAACTCTTCACTGGATCTTAGATGGGACCTATTTGCATTTTCTGATTCTGTTTCTGTTTTAATTTTCCATTTTCTGTTTCTGTTTCTGATTCTGTTTCTGTTTTAATTTTCCATTTTCTGTTTCTGTTTTAATTTTCCATTTTCTGTTTCTGATTCTGTTTCAGTTTAGGGATTTCCATTTTCTGTTTCTGATTCAGAATTTTCTATTTCTGTTTTCATTTTCCATTTTCTGTTTATGATTCTGTTTCTGTTTCTGTTCTGTAACTCTGTAACTCTTCCATTTTCTGTTTCTGATTCTGTTTCAGTTTAGGGATTTCCATTTTCTGTTTCTGATTCAGACTTTTCTGTTTCTGTTTTTATTTTCCATTTTCTGTTTATGATTCTGTTTCTGTTTCTCTGTTTCTGTTTCTGTTCTGTAACTATGTAACTCTTCCATTTTCTGTTTCTGATTCTGTTTTTATTTCTGTTTTAATTTTCCATTTTCTGTTTCTGTTTCTGATTTTGTTTCTGTTTCTATTTTATTTTTCCATTTTCTGTTTCTGATTCTGTTTTAGTTTAGGGATTTCCATTTTCTGTTTCTGATTCAGACTTTTCTGTTTCTGTTTTCATTTTCCATTTTTTGTTTATGATTCTGTTTCTGTTTCTCTGTTTCTGTTTCTGTAACTCTGTTTCTGTTTCTGTAACTTTATACTGTTGCTATAACTTTGTAGATGGAGTCTTCTACAAATGAGGCTCAAGAGTCAACACAAGACATTCCTCCACCTCCACCTCCACCTCTACAACCATCCAATGTAAGTATTCAATCGGGTGGTGGGTCACAACGTGGTAGAGTTAGGTCAATGGTTTGGGATCACTTTACAAAAATATCAAAAGGTGATCCCACTAAACCTAGGGCTGCTTGCAATTATTGTGGTGCTTCATATGCATGTGATACGAAGACCAACGGTATGAAATCAATGAAGTATCACATTGAGCACCAATGTAAAAAATGTCCGTTGCGCAAGACGGATAATGCCCAGACGACTCTAGGTTGGAAGGAACAGGGAGGAAGTAGTAGTGGGGCACTTGTGCCCATTTCATTTTCTGTTGAGGCTTGCCGACAAGTCTTAGCAGAGATGATTATTCTTGATGAGTTGCCTTTTAGGCATGCTGAAGGGGAGGGTTTCAGGAAGTTTATGCTTGTGGTGTGTCCTAAGTGGGCAACTATTCCATCCCGTATTACGGTTGCCAAGGACTGCTTTGCTTTGTTTTTTAAAGAAAAACAAAAGTTGAAAAATGTTATTCGAGGGCAGCGGATTTCGCTGACCACAGATACATGGACATCCGTGCAGAACCTAAACTATATGTGTTTGACAGCACACTTTATTGATGATGAGTGGAAATTATACAAGAGGATTCTATCATTTTCTTTGGTAGAAAATCACAAGGGTGATACCCTTGGTAAGGGTATAGAGATGTGTTTGCATGATTGAGGGCGACCCAAAATACTTGCAATTACTCTTGATAATGCAAGTTCTAATAATGGGGTTGTTTCTTTTTTGAAAAAAAAAACCAAGTATAGGAGAGAAACGATTTTGGAACATGAATTTTTACATGTGCGATGTTGTGCACATATTTTGAATTTAATCATTCGTGAAGGGTTGAAAGAGTATGATGACTCTATTGTGAAGGTGAGAGGTGTTGTAAAATATGTTAAATCCTCTCCTCAAAGGTGGGCAATATTTAAGAAATATGTGGGTTTGGAAGATATTCAAAGCAAAGCCCATGTTTGCTTAGATGTACCAACTAGGTGGAACTCTACCTATCTTATGTTGGAGAGGGCTTCAACATTTAGAAAGGCTTTTGAGAGATTGGAGGAAGAAGATCCGTGTTTCCTTGGTAGTATTCAAGATGATGATGACGATGACGATGTTGATGATGATGTGGATCATGTGGTGAGTAGAAGAAAGTCAAGGAAGTTAGGGACTCCCAATGCATCCGATTGGGAGAAGGTTGGTTTATTTGTGAGGTTTCTTCAATTATTTCAAGATGCAACGTTACGCTTCTCGGGGGGTGAATACGTAACTTGCAATATTTTTTTCCTAGAGTTGGTTGTTATTAAAGATGCTATTAACATGGAGTGTGAAGAACGAAGCCCTGTGGTGGGATTAATGGCCACAAATATGTTGAAAAAGTTTGAAAAGTATTGGGACAATTTGGAAAATCAAAATATGTTGCTGTATGTGGGGGTTGTTCTTGATCCTAGGTTCAAGATGCGATATCTTGATTTTGGTTTGGGACAAATGTATGCACATGATCCTACAAAAAAAATTGATTTCAGTTGGAGGGTGAAAAATGCATTTATCCGCATTTATGAGGCATACAGGGAAAATGAAGAAGGGAGTTCTCCTCAGCGCACAAGTTCCCCACATGAAGATGTAGGTCATTCAGCTGACAAGAATGAGAGTAGAAAGGCACAATTGATGGCACAATTTAAGCAACAGTTACAGTCAGAGGACAGTTTAGAAAGTAGATCAGAGATTGATAGATATCTAGCTGAAAGATGTGAGGATCAAAATGATAATTTTGACATTCTAAATTGGTGGAAGGTGAATTCAGTTAGGTATCGTATACTTTCAAAGGTTGCACGTGATGTACTTGCAATACCAGTATCTACTGTGGCCTCTGAATCTACTTTTAGCACTGCTGGTCGTGTGCTTGACCCTTTCAGAAGTAGTTTAAATCCTATGAGTGTTGAGGGTCTCATATGTGCACAAAATTGGCTTCGTTCTTCTTCTACTCCAATAAGTCTTAGGACTTTAATGGATGAAGTGGAGGAATTTGAGAAGCAGTTGGATATAGGTATGTAATGCATTTATTTTGTTGTTTATAATGTTTTATAATATATGTTGTGTAAGGCATTTAACTTGTTTTGTTTTTAATTTTTAGGGGAGTTTGCTGATTCTGTGGAGGCATCAAATTCAATGCATACCGGCCCTTAATTTCAATGCTAATTAAAGACTAAACAGGTGAAAAGATTGTTGGTTATGGTTTTTCTTAATTTGTTTGTTCATGTGGGCCATTTGCCATAGATATATTTTTTAATGTCTATATTTTAAAATTGATTGTATGTTTAATTGTTTTTGCAATAAAGTGGCTGATTTTGCTGTAATATACTAATATGCCATGTATCAAATGCATCATGAAATTAATTATATGCTTAAGATGTGGATCTATATATTAATGACATTGCAAATGCAATATATATATATATATGCATGCTTAAGATGTGGCTTCAGATCAATAATATTGTTATTTTCTTTTCAAAAAAAAAATATTGTTATTTTATATTTTATCATTTCAAGCAAATTTGTTAATGTCATATTTTATGGTGAAGTTCGTCTAATCAATAAAAAATCATTATACATCATCACTCCCTTAGAATCTCTAACACTCCATTAAACAACTCATTGATCTAGGTCTGTCCTTGCATTTATTAATAACCAAAACAGTGCAACTGACCCCTGCTGTGGCAAATGAAATAGTTATTCAAAGAACCAGAGACATGTTGTTTCATTTTAAAAAGGCATTAGCACAGAGAGTAAGATGTAGTTAACATATGTACTAAATTAGCAACTTACCTTCCAACACATGAACTAGATTAGTTTATCTACAGCTCAGCTCAAAGCCAGCCTCTTTCAAATTGGCATGAGGATAATGCAGCTTGACAAAAAAATGTGAGGCATTTCAGCTTCACTTCTATAAACTGGTTCATAAAACCAGCATGATCTCTCTCTCTCTCTCTCTCTCTCTCAATAACTCAAATCTGATCAATCCTGCTTATAAATTTATAATCACTCAAATCTAATTGCTCAAACTCTCACTATAAGTGGCATGTGCAAACTGCAGTGCATGAGTATCAATAGCAAGAACTAAGTAGCAGCAGCTTTGTGGCAGTAGCAGGGATTAGGGAAGTAGCAGCAACATTGGAGGAATCCTGGAGGCAGATTTTTTGTGGCTATGGTTTATTATATGTTTTGTTATTGTTATTTTGTAGCAGTAGGTTGTAAACTTGTAGTAGGGAAGAAACTTCATTTGGTTGCTTGTTGAGATGTGTTCATATATATATATATATATTTGTGTTTTGTATTGATGTAAATCAGTAAATATGAAAAGGTAAGAGCCTAAGAAAGTGACAGGCTGCCAGCTAAGTATTATTATGTAATTTTTACTTGTATTTTTTTTTTCTTTCTTTTTTCTTTTTCTAATTCAGACTTTTGAATATATGCTTCTAGGACTAGGATGATAACTTTCATATAAGTTATATTAGTTATAACTTATTACTTATTAGGTATTTTATTTATTAGGGATTGTTTTTTATTTCTTTATTTCTATTTTTATTATTATTAAGTAGTTTGGATTACTTTGGAATGGATGGAATTAGAGAAACTTGGAGTGGGAAGGCAATCAGTAGTCTAACATGACTTAGTATATGGGCCTTTGGAGTAAGGAATCATTTTCCAGATAAAGGATGAAGATAGTCTAACATGAATCCAATTCGTGTTTGTTGTGATAAGAAATGCCTAGCTTCTCCATTTCCATTGCCATTGCCAATGGGTGCTTTAACGCTTTTTCAATTGGAATATTTTGCTATTATATATTTTTTAACTCTTCTAAACAGAGGTCAGAGAGTAGCTTTCTTTGTTTGCTGCAAAATAGGATAAAATATTTATATGCTCAGCAGTGCTGTTCAAGAGCCGCCCTTTTCCCTTTGTAATAGCATAATATGGCCAAGAAAAATTAATTAGAATATTTAATGTTTTTTGGAGTGCTGTACTAAAATAATTAGATTGATAATCTTGAATATTTTTATTTTCCCTTCAAGATATTTTTTTTTATAGTATTTTTGGACTGAAAATTGGACAAAATGTGCAGTGGGCTGAAATTGTAAAACGGATTGGGCTTTTGGTCCAGTTCGGACCGGGGCAGACCGACCGGACCGGCCCGTCCCGATTGGGACCAGACCGGACCGGACCGAATCTATTTCGGTCCGATCCAGGGTGAGAAATCCCTGGACCGAATAGGTCCGGTCCGGTCCATTATACCTCCCTCGGACCAACCGGACCGGACCAAATTCACCCCTATGTATGTTATCATATATGTCATGTCATGCAATGTCATTACATGTTTATCTGTTATGCATGATTTATTCTTTCATGAGTATTTATCTGTTACACAATCTTTTATGTCATGCAATGTTGTATGTTATAAATATGTCATGTTAAGTATGCCATATGTTACATGTATGTCATGGAATGTTTATGTTTAAATCATATTGTGCCATTTACAAGTATACGCCATGTTAGAAAAGTTCATGATATTAAATAATATCTCAAGTATTAAGAAAGATAAGATATTTAAGAGTGACACGGACCTAGGCGTGTTCACCACAAGTTATGTTAAGGATGACACGGAGTTAAGCGTGTTCATCACAAGATATGTTAAGAATGGCACGAACCTAAGCGTGTTCATCACAAGTTATGTTAAGGGTGACACGGATCTAAGCATGTTCACCACAAGTTATGTTATGCGGTGCCATGGACTCAAGCGTGGTTCACCTTATGTAAAGTTCATATAAGTTTCAGATCATGTTCAAGTTAAGTTATTCATATCAATCACGACCCTAAATGCTATGATGGGGTAATATCCTAGTGGAACTCCTTTGTTCACGCTGGAGTATCTAAATAGGTGTGAAATTTCCTAAGTTGACGAAGTACAGTCAACAGGTTGCGAATGGGGCCTAAGTAACTGGTTACCGGAGCGCGCCAGGCACTAACGCCGATGGTGCCATAGTTTATGTTACGTGTATTCATGGGGCCACAACAACTATGGAGCATGAAGTATGGGGTCACAACAACTGTGGAGCATACACTACGTGAGACACAACAATTGTGACACGTAGAATACGTGGGGCCACAACAACTGTGGAGTACGTATTAACGCACTCACAGCTGGTCTAGATACCTATGTTGTGAAGCGGTAATCGGCAGGGACACACGGCTCTGGGGGACCCGTGTAGCACCCATATGGTCACGTTATTAATCAAGACAATTGAATAAGATTCCAAGTTTATGTTAAGTCATGATTCAGATCAAGTGCATGATAAGTCAAGTTTCAGATCAAGTTCATGTTATGTTATGTTCACGTTCACATTATGTCTCAAGTTCACGCTTATGTCATATTATGCTCAAATTTATGTTATTTTCAAGTTCATATTTATGTTATGCATGTTTACGTTCATGCTATATTTCAAGTCCATGTTATGTTTCAAGTTTCACGTTCATGTTATGTTGATAGCCCATGTTATGTTTTAAGCTCAAGTTCATGTCATGTTAAGTCAAGTTCAGTTCACGTTTAAGTTCTGGTTATGTCATGTTATATGTCAAGTTATGTTATGCTTATGTACGACTTCACTTATACATTTATGCTTTTACTGTCATGCATGCATCTTTAACCTGTGTGGGAGTTTCTTGTTAACTTACTAAGATTTGTAATCAAATCTCACCGTGGTAGTCCCAACTACCATTCCTCCCGAATGGTAGATCTTGTTACAGGACCCGAAAGAGAATTGGAATCTGACCAACTGAACACGGTCGACTAGGCCACGGTGCAATGTTGATGATGGCATAGTATTTAACTTAAGTTACTACTTGTACTTTTGGAGTTGTATCTCAAGTACTCTTTTGATCACAACCATTTTGGACTAGTGTGGTGATCATGGCTATTTAGTATGCCTTTATGTATGAAATATGTTTCAAGTATTTGGGATATTTTTTAGTTTGGTGCATAGTATTGCTCAAAAAAAGAAAAAAAAAATTATCCGCTGCGAATATTGCATAATGCTAGATGCATGTTAAGAACATTGCATCTTATATGTCATGAACGGGGGCAGGTAACTATGTGTTGCATGTCCCGACGCTTCAGATGTTCGTTCAATCCCAAGCAGAATTTGGGGGCGTCACAGTCAGTGCAATCTGTTTCCAATCAATCCAAATCTACAAGAACCCATGCTTTTGCCGGGGCTGGAGCCAAACAAAGTACCCTTGTAATGGATGCTAAAGCAGCTGTAGCGTTTTAGTTGCTGTCCACGCAGTGTAATTTGTCAGCGGAAGAAGAGAGATTTGCATGTCTGCGAGAATACTAGTTCAATATTATTCTCTCTCTCTCTCCCCCCCCCCTCTCTCTCCTCTTTCTTAACACATGCATGGAGGTGGGGGCTTGTATTCGTGTTGTATGAATTGTTAATATCTTCATTGCTTTGTTGTCTACAAACACTATCTTATATCTTGTAGAAATAATGTGAAATAATGGAATTCTGAAAGCGTTCTTTTTATGGCATCTAAAGGATTTTGTTATTTCGCCCTCTAAATTATAATCGAATAATTCTATTGTTAACGCTTAAAATCAGCAAAACAGGTCAAAAAGGGAGAGAGTTATTTTCGGCCTACTATAACAATATGGGCCTCGATCGGTGTCATGTTGAGCCCCAATCCGGTGCGGTTGTACTGTGTCCGTGCGTTCATCTATGATAGTAAATAGTAAATAAATGTAAAAAAAATTAAGAGAGATGGACCCATATTTAAGTGGTTCGACACTGAGCTTATGTTCATAGGGGTTTTGGGAGAGTAGAGTCCACTATAATATGCTTGTTTTACAGTCTCTCATGGTCTTTATCCTCACTGTACAATAGATTTCAGAGGATTATCTTCTGGTAGAGATATTGTTGCTGGAGCTCCTATCGTGAGATTGGAGAAGCCTTAAAGGAAAAGTCTAACCAAAAGTCTCCCAAGTATTCCCCCCTTTTATTTTCTACCCCTTCCCTATTTTGTCCATTCAGCCTCATTTTACGTCACATTACCCTTCCTTTATGCCCACTCTCCTCTTTTTCTCCTGATAATCTGACACCCTTCTAAGCTTTTTGTCATTTCCATCACTCTTCTTATTATTCTCTCCTGATGAGTCCTCCCACTTTAGACTGGGCTTAAAAAACATTATGAATCTGGTATATTTTGTCCCTTACACCTATAATGGCGTTTTTATTTTTTGTGATTTTAATAAACCCTACAACAAAGTGACGTGTGATATAACAAGTTACAAGTAGTAGAAGAACATAAAGTTCGTTTAGCAAGACAAGGCCCATATATTTTGTAGCATCCAAGGATGAGTTCAGTATGATATATTTTTATAACAATAGAGAAATTTTAAAAGGCTGTCTTACGTTACATACATTCATCTAATTAATATGTAATTTATCATTTTTGTCCTTCTATCATAATGTTTAAATATGTGTATTTAAATAGAATGATAAAAATAACAAATCACATGTTGCTTAGGTGAATGTGTATGTGTAAGACTTTCTTGTAGCATTTCTCCAAAGAATAATGCTACTTAACTATCTAAAAATTACCATTCAGATGACCCTCTTAACGTGACACCACCACGTGATATCATGTAGTTTATTAAAAAAAATTAAAAATACAAACAAAAAAACTAAAAGAAATATAATTTTATCTTTTTGTATTTTCGAACATCCTTTTAGTTTAAATATATATATATAAATATATATTTATGTATTTTTAATAAATTACATTGCATTACATAATAAATATCACGTCAAAATTGTCATCCGAGCGTTTCAATAGCCCAATTGTTTAATGTCATGTACTCTTTTTGCAAATGTAAGTCATATAATCGGAGTAGGATGGCGAAAACCCATTCACACCCAAACCCTAGTAAATTTTCGGAGAAAAGCTTGCCTGACCCATCCCGTAGTATCCAATTATTGCTCGGACTTCCAAGTTTTGAGTGATTTCAAATCTCTATAAAGCTTGTATTAAGCCTTTTATCAATCATTTACGCAAAATAACGAGAAATGCTCGAAAATAATGCCATTAGCAGCATTGACTTGGTCTAATTGGCTTGTCATGACAATATCCATGGTCATATACTGCGGACCTTCTTGTCTCAATAATTGTTCTTTTTGTCTGCTCTAGCATTATGATGAAATTACGTGATTGAAAATGCATAACACCTATCTTTACTGTTTCTTCTTGTTTTTGCTTTATTTTTCTCTTCTACTCCTCACATCACAAACAGATTGCATGATTGAAAAACCCGCAACGCCTACCTTCTTCACGTCAGGGAAGCTCTGTGGTCTTCGTAATTTACAGTGTCATGTGAGTACGTACCACATTCATGTAGCATCCCCATTTTTCTTTCTTTCTTCTCCAAGTAGTTGCACTGTCTCCCTAAGACATATTTTACGCTTTCTCAATAGTTCTAAAACTCGTTCAAAAGTAACGCTACTTTAAGAGGGAATTCGGAGCGCACAAATTTTCAATCTTTTCATGAAATGCTACTCTATGTTGCACTACTTTCACACTCTTCGATCTGAAAGCAAAACATCGTGTTGTGTTTTGTCTTCATTTACCAATTAATGATGCTTCAAGTCTTTTGGCGGCAATTAAGCAAACACAAGGTTTGCAACCACATCACGTATATAATAGTCGTCAGCTTGGGAAAGTTCATATGATTCTCATTTTTTGATGTCATTTTCAGTAAACATCAGATTATTAAGCCTGTAAGTTGTAACCACCCGATGATGATAAGCAAAATAAATAAATAATTCAATAAGCTATATATAGTCTCCATCATCACCTCCATGATCATGACCCCATTACATATATAATTCTAATTCTTGGTTTTAGTAAGAGTCATCTTTGATTTGACCCTCCAAAAACGTCCCAATCCATTAAGATAAGGATATGCATTAAGAGGATGAAAAGAGGTCGATCTAATACACTAATGCTAAAAAAGGACATGATGCCTTTTTGCAATAATAAGGGCCAAAGCAAAAGTTCATGCATCCACTGCATGGATACTAAATGACAAAGAAAAGGCGTACTTATGCTTGAAGGGGCGACCATGAATTATTGTATTATTTTTAGAAAGAAGGAGCGCATCATCAAGCTAGCTAGCTAGGAGAGCGACAAAAAAACAATTTTTATTTTTTTATTTTTTTTTAAGAGAGAAAATAAATAAAGTTTTGAAAACAAGAGGACAGATTGAAACATAACTTCCACGTCTTTAATAAGGACTTAGTACCCGAATACGAATTTGGACAAATCGCCCGGCTTATCCACCCACAACACATGGTTCTTATATCTTTAGAAAAAAGAAAGGAAAAAATTAGCAGTCCTTTTTGTTTTCTTTTTATATGGTTTGTATGTATTTTTCCATGTAACCACCGATTGATAAAAAAAAAATATGAGGACATTTTGTTCACTCCTTTTTGTTTTTGTTTTTAAATCTTAGCTCTTTGGGGCAGTCTTAATCTGAAATTATTTGTGTATTTTTTGGGATCTCTTTTGGTTTTTTAAGTACATGAAGGAGAAATCACGTGAACACACTTATACAATCTAACTAAGGCTGGTTTGAATGTTGAGTTCTTTATGAATAGTAGTGAATTAAGAGGGTGAAGTGAGTTCTGTAAGATCCATCTAAGATAAGTTTATATGTGTTTAGATGAGTTTAGTACTATTTATGTAAAGTTAAAAAACGTTGTCGATCTCACTTGTAAAGAGGTATTGAGTTGAAAAAGGTTGCGAGTCTCACATGTAAAGAGATTTTGAATTGAGATGAGTTTAATAATTTGAAAGTTGTGTATTTAAATGTTAGACTCAACTTAAAATTAGATTGAACTAAATTGATCTCAGAGCAATTCAACATCCAAATGTAGCCTAAATAGTCTAGATTCAAACATCGACAAATAACTTGGGTATAAGGATACTAACATTTACCAGTCAAAAAAGAATATACCTAATCAACATCATCACTAAGACAGGCAGACAGACAGACCATCTAAATTGTCTAGAAAAAGATTATAGGAAAAGGATTAAAGCACAGGAAAGTTAGAAACTTTTGGGGATATAGGACGGAAAGGACTTCAACAATAGGTTTTGATATATATTTGCTACAGAAAATGTATGGTTGAGACTTTGGTAGGGTCTTCTTGATTGGAAAATTAAGCATGAAAAAGCCTATTAAGACGGAAAATTTTTTCTTTTTTCTTTTTTTCCTTTTGGTCTAATCAAGCTTTGTGCCTTTAATTTGCTGTACATTGTCGATAATGATGTCTAATTGGACATAATTCCTTGCATTTCCATTACAGTAAACTCATTCATTTGCCCATGTTACTCCTTCCTTGTTTTTCTTCTTTCACCCTACATCCATCTCAAAAGTGAAAAACACTCTCATAATAGGGAATCTCAACCGGAACGTTTGTTTAATTTTAATGGATTGAGATCATAGTTCTTGTTTATTTTCAAATTAAATTCTTCATATTATAATTTTGTGGTAAAATCCTAACTCTAGGATATTGGATTTTAATCCATTCCAGATAACCAATACATGAATATGGAGATGGAGACCTAATTGCAAATCACATGGCTATTATTAATACTAAAAAGGAAATAAAACTAATACATATACAAAGAGATTACACAAATTAAACAAACAAACTGATATGATTTTATGAAATCTGTTGGATCTACTTTATAATAAAAATAACTTTACAATCTAACGTATCATATCAAGTTACGTCAATTTGTTATTTTATTTTTATATAATCTGGCTAAAGTATTTTTGTTTTTATTTTATTGATTGATAACATCTTGCCAATGGCGGAAGTAGTGAGGGCTCTCCGTGTCTGAAGGAAAATGTTTTGCTAACTTGTTTTTCATTGGTAATGCTGGAAAGAACGTACAAACTTTACTTTTTATTATTTGTTTTTTGTTTGTTTATTATCTTGTTCTGTTTTTTGTTCCCCTAAAAATAAGAGATCCAAACGCGCCACAAGGAGAAGATAGTTGTCACCCATTTCTCAGACATTCTTTCTCAATATCTGAAAGGTTAAAAACTACTTTGGGAGTTTTAACCTCTCAATGTCATGCTTAAGAGCAACAGTATCATGAAGTTGGCTGCAACCTCTCTTATTTGAATTTTAAAAGTTTTTATTTTTTATTTTCTAAATTGGCAAATTTTAAATAAAGAAAAATACTTTAACCACAAAAAGATTACACAAAAATAAACTCACAAACTTATGTGGTTTGATATGATGCGTCAGATTGTAAAGTTATTTTTATTACAAAATAGATCTAACGGATTGCAAGAAGCCATATCAATTTATGAATTTATTTTATGTAATTTTTTTATATTTGTAACAGTTCTCCTAAACAAATGTCATTTTATTGAGATTTTATAGTTGTGTTGAACTAAACAGCTCCAAATGATTAATCACGGGAGCTTGCAACAAAAAGCAAGTCTAATCATGGTTTTCCCAACAAGGAATCACGCTGGGAATAGCGAAAGATAAAGAGAAAAGGGTAGTCGCAGTTGGTGGCTATTATTGTGTTACATAAATTTATTTTAATAAAAATAATTTATAAATAATAATAAAGTAATCTGAGTTGGTCTAAGCTCCCAAACACTCCTCGCCATTGGGTCTATGGTTGAGAGTTCAAATACCCCTCACTATTAGGGCTAATGACCCAACAAATAACACTTATTTCGTATGTTTATGTCTCTTTTAACTTTCGGATAAAAGAAACTTTAAATGAATGAGAATCCGTGGTAATTGAAGTCACTGCATCATGTCATGATGATCAATTTTATTTGCACAGCATAAACCTCGAGGAAACCCTTTCCATGTTTCAAATCAGATGTAGAAGACTGATTAATTTTAACCTGCATCTTCTGTAAAAGAAGAACAAGACAAAGTAGCCGAGATAGGCAATAAGTGTCATCACTAAATTATTTGATTATCCAAATACCTTAAAAGCACCATGCTGCATGGAGGAAGATGTGATACCCATATAATAAAGATAAGTATAGGTAGTATATGAAATCTTACATTACTTAAAAATAAAAATTTTTTGCTCTTATAAGATTTAAATAGAGCTCCAATTTTGACATTGACTAGTCCATTAGGAGTATAGGCGTTTGAATCTTCCGATGTTACAGAAGTGGACCTCTTCAAAAAAAAAAAAAATTTTAAAATAGAAAAGCAAATCCTCCCATGTGTCTTTAAGTGCCCACTCGGCTTTGCTTATAGTCAACAAGGGGCAACCAACAAAGCTAATCATGATAAGAATTATGAAAGAAAGCTTATATAACTCAACAACCAGGGTACAGAGAATTGAGCCAAACATCAACCACTGCCACCACTTCTTACCACGCAGAAATTTACAAGTTGTTGATAACAACAATAATGACTAATCAGAATTCGAAGACAGAAAATTCAAGTAGACCCACAAAAACCTATAGATAAAAATCTACATGTGATCTTGTAGAAAGGGTCCAACTACTATCCGCCATATTGGTACATCCATCAATCCCAATCTCAGGATGAACGGTCGGCTGCTAAAAGACTGTCATCCATTCTCAAATCTCTTTCTCCACCACTACAATCTATATTGAAGAAAAGAAAGAAAAAAGGGACAAATAACAAAGACCAAAGTCTGACGAAGAATAATTTTGGCATGTTTCTGGGTTTTATCACAAGGAAGCCCACCACCCACACTCAAGTTTCTTGAGACCGGGATGGTAAAAAAAGAAAGCAATTTTTAAAAAAGGAAAAGAAAAAAAAAAAGGAAAAGTAAAGTAGGCATGGGAAGAAATATGGAACAGTTTTCCCACCCTACCATCTCAATTTGAAATGAAAAAGATTCACACCTGATACTTGTTTGACCTTGAAAAGCTTGAACTAACTAGCTTTTTCTTCACGGCTGTTTGCCATTGTAGAAAGGTGGAGTGGACACCACACTGCCTGTCCTCTAGCATGCAAAGTATCCCCATTAGATCTTCCACCCTTTTAATATTACTTGTCCTTTTCACTCGATTCCCTGGCCGCCCCTTGTCTTTCTACTTCACTTCCATAAAGTTAAAGCTGCTACTATATTACCTTTCTTCCTTCTCTTCATTCTTCTTACTTCAAATATATTTTTTTCACCTGCATTCAGAGACAGAGTTAATCATTTAATAGAACGAAATGGAGTTAATCATTTAATAGAACGAAATGGGACAGTCTCTATGAAGTGCACAAGGTACCAGAAATACATGAAAATTACACCAGATAAGAAATGCATGATGAGTGAAGTAAAAAATTAAAAAAAAAAAACCCACAAATTATCCTCCTTTGTATAATGAAAAGAAAAAACAAGCATTTACTGGGGATGTGGGTGCTTGCCAATGTTTCAAGTTCTTCGATTGGAGCTCTCCTCTAGGCTTAAAAGCAAACAACTGCGTCCTTCAGCCTTGGGTTTCACATATTTGAGGTATTCCAAATTTAAATGTTCCTCCAACTCAAAGTATATCTTGTTTTAAAATGGCAAGGTTATTGGAAAAAAAAAAATCTTTTTTGAAGTATCATTAACTTCATATTAAACAATGTCTAATAAATAATTTGTTATAAAAAGTAGGTAATAATAAATACTTAAAAGACATATATTTAAAATGGAGCAAATGTGAATGGGGGTAAACTTAAAGCACAGTAATAGACTACTCAAAGGCAAACCATTTCCCTTGTCGAATCGGAAAGAGTCGATGTGATTTTGTAGGCCAAAGTCAGACTAGCAAAGAAATAATTTTAGTTCCAATGGTCAAACCAAACATAATCACCCGGAAAAACTCTCTTCCGGACCACGGAAATGCCTTCACTTTGGACACCCACAATGATTTGGGTATCTCCCAAATTACCAAAGTAACCTCCCAACAAAACTTTTTCAGGTGTTTCATTCTAAATGACTAAAATGTCACCCATGGCTATTTCAAAGAATAGTGTCGGTGGGCTAACAACAGCGGGGTCTATGAACCCCACATCATCTAAAACGAAGTAGGACCGGAAAAACAAAGGACATGTCATGATTAGCACACAAGGATGTAGAAACTAACTACCATAGTCCAAATACGCAAATGTATACAAGGGAAACTAAAATTTACATAAAATTACAAAAGCTGAACAGTATTAAGAAATTTATTTTGGCTTCATGAAAATTTGTAGCTGTATATCCAATTGTTCATCAGCAGTTGTGTGAGATTAGTTCTGAAGATGGGGACCTCTCCATGATGAAAAGGTAAATTGAGCACAGGTAATAAGAAGGTACACTGTCATTCAATTATGGCATCAACAACCATAGTCTTTTAGCATATTAGCATCAAAGTCAAAGCTAAAATTGAATCCAATCATACAAGGCAGGTCAGTGGCCCTTCCGTGATATTAACCATATTAAGACAGACTCCTTCACCACATATCATTTCAAAATTCAAATATGGTTCACTGGTATTGCTCCCTTTGAAATTGATATTAAATAATTGGAACTTATTAAAATGTAGCAGACAAGGAATGCTTACCTTTTTAGGTTGTGGTATTGACTGGTAGTGCAGGCTAGGTGGGTTTTGGTGCAGCTTGCTTGAAAGCTACAGTGGGAGCTATCCTGCAACTCCTCCTCTGATGCTCCAACACCAGTTCTCCAGCAAACCAGTCAAGTTTCTCAAAGTTAAGTTGCTCTCCAATCCTCTTGCCTCCAAAGAGCACCGACTCAACATTCTTCTGTTTTAGCATCTCCTCTGCTAGTCCAGTGAGCATGTTTACATTAGTGGGACTTGGGTCTGTATCCACATTGGCTCCACACCTCCCCAAGCTCGAACCATTTGCCTGTCATGCCATTATTTATTGGAAAGATGCGTTTCAGTTAAAAATAAAAACCCCAAAAACATGGAAGTGAGAACCCACAAAGGCGAGAGTGAGCCAGCTTAAGTATTGGCGTCCATTACTTGGGCAAGAACCAATTGGGGAGGGAGGTGATAGGACTCAACAACTGATATTAATTGACAACTACATTAGGTAAGGTCCCGAATTGAGCTCCATTTTTCCCTTGAAGCAAATCCGTACAGTTATATTGCATGAACCAGAGGGTAAAAATCTCAAAATTGCTTCTTTTCTATTTAAGAGCAGGAATGACAAGTCTAATGGAGTTATTGGATGCCAGTCCAGGAAAAAGGAGCTGACATATTTGGTAAATTGAGAGGACCTATCCAAATATGGGAGACCCTCAACTGCGATCTTCATGTAGGATCGAGGTGCTGTGCACTAGAATAGCAGGAAAACAACAAAATAAGAAACCAAGTTGTTGTACATGGTCACCAAAAATGGGATACCATAGCTGGCCTTTTTAATAATATTAAGATTTTATTAAAAAATAATAATAATAATAATGTTAAGATTTTAAGATATAGAGTGGCTTTACAAAGGGTAAATATTACGACCACTATGATTCACTTGCTAAAAAAACAAGATGAAGAAGAAGACAGCTATTTTCAGCAAGAGTACTTTCTTATATACCCCAAAAAGGTCAAAATATCTGCAAAATAAAGAGGACAGCTATTTTCAGCTGGTTAAATTTGGCAAGGGTACTTTTTTATTAACCCCCCAGCAAAGGCAAACGTAATATGATTAACAGAGTTCTGTAACGATAAAAATAGAATTAAATTAATGGTTCTAAACCTTGGCCGCAGTACTTGGTTTAGCAATGGAGGACATAATTAAATGACAGTTGAAATTCAGATGGGAAATTTTTAAGTTTGATACTCGGGAAGAAAGTTACAAACTCAATAGCTTTAATAACTATTGAATATTGTTAATTTTTTAATTCTATGGGGCAAAAATAATTTATGGTGACTAATACTGCACATAAGGCGTAATCAGAAGCCAAAACAGACAGAATTTCTCGGACAATCCAGCAACTTCAGTTATAAGGTTTAAAGTAACCGGCACCAAAAAGCGCAAGACAGCAAAATTTAAAGGACTTGGCTACCTTAAACCTGATGAAAATATGAGCTTAACCGGGACCCGCTAAACATACTAAGATCTCGATTCAACCAAAACCCCTTTGTTTGGCAAAGAAAACAGTGCCAATTCCATCCATCACGTGCAAACCCCCCAAGGCTCTAAGAACAAAACCCACGCACGCAGGCAGAGGCACAGGTCCCCCCCGCACCCCAATTGCTCCTATTGGCCAACCAGTAACATACGAAACCCCCCAACAACAATACGTTACAAAAGACCGAAATTAATTGCATCAACCCAAAACTCCGGCGCATGTTAGCCATTCCACCCATATAAATTTTGTATCTTTTACATGCACGGAGAGCTATGGATATGTGTGTATAGTGTATCAGCAAGAAATGACAAAGTTCTTGACCACTACCTGACTACCAGGCTGGCCAACAGTGTCTCTTTGCGCCAAAACCAGCAAAAGAATCCAACCAAAATTCTAGAACTTAATAAACGAGATGACAAATATTTATGTAGTCTGTGTAATGTAATACTGTACTTTTAATTAAATGCGGTACGCGCACGTTAGAATGTAACAAGAAAGCAAGCGGGCGGGCTTACCTGAATGCGCACGTAATTACTGCTCCTACCCTGGCCGAAGGCCATGGCCACGGACTGGTCCACCAACTCGGCCGAACCGTCTCCTGAAATCCGAGCCATGGGTCGAGCCCACTCCTTGGCCCTCCAGTTCTTGATCTGATCCCGGTCATAGTTCACCTCCACCAACTGACCCGTTCCTATAGATAGCACCAGCAGGTCCTCCACCCCTCGCACGAATGGGAACTCTTGTTTGTTATGTAGCACGTGCGTGATTGCCGCGGCGGTTGGGTTGCTCATTGCTAAACCGCCGTCGACTGCCACGCACCTGGTTTGGCCGTCGATGGACCGCATTTGGACCGGTTCGAATAGGCTCGGTTCCGCCGACGTGGCTCTGCAGACCTCCCATAGCCTGAAGTCGAAGCTGTCGGTCTCCAGCGCGTCCGCACGGGAGAAAAGAAACGGCGCCGTGCTGGACAGGTCGTAGCAAGGGATCAACACTGGTTTTAACGTGTCTTTCAGCGTCAAGTTCCGGTTGTTCTCGATAAAAGCCGCTTTCATCGCTTTCTCCAAACCGGCTGTGGACAAGCCGGCAGAGCTAGAAGAGCCACCTCTAACTAGCCGCCGGAAGAAACCACTGCCATTAGAACCCGAACCAGAGGAGGAACGGTAAAATCTCTTTCCCTGTTCAGCCAGAAACTTCCAAGTGTCCTCGGCCTTGAAAATCGGACGGTTCTGGTCCTTCGTGGCGAACAGCATCGCTGTGAAAATGCCTCCGATCCCGGAACCGGCAGCGACGTCGAAATAATCGGCGATTCTGGCGTCTGGATTGCCGGATTTCACTTTGAGCGCGTGTTCCAAATAGGCCAAAGCTTTGCCCGAGAGAATGCCCCGCATGCCAGCGCCGTCGATGCTGAGAATGCAGATTTTACCTCTCTGGTTCTTGATCGCCGAGACGCTATTATCGATGGTGTTGGGTTGGACTTGGACATGGGCTTGAGGCTGAGTGTCCGGCGGAGTGATCGGCTTGGGGATCCATAGCTTCTGGTCGTCGTAGCCGAAGAGGAACTTGCTCTCCAGGATGGAAAAGATTTCGTAGCTGAGCTTGTCGGTGTCGATGCTCGGCTCCTGCATTTCCGTTGGATTAGAACCCATTTTCTCAAAGATTCCGAGGAAATTACAGATAGAATAAGCACTTCGTATTCTGCTCTTCGATGAATCTAATTAGCCTTCGGTTAACTACTAGATTCCTTGCATGCCCGCCTGTACACCTTTGACAGAGCTTGTAGAACCAATCGTTATGCGTTTGTCTCTCAAGCTGAATGGGAGCAGCTTAAACTTCTACCGTGCTCAAATTCGGAAACAAGATTTTGGACCTTGAAACTCACGCCCATGAAATTCCTGTATTTTTTGTTTTTGTCATAAAAAATAACCAAAAAAAAAAATCAGTTACAGGAATTTAGTTCTCAAAATCTCAGCCTTAAATGTATCCCCCTCCCCAATTAGAACATTCCTAAACACAACACTTTATATCGAAAAGGATGCTCAACTAAACTGGCCCAACACGCATCCCCTCCAGGAGAACGCACCCAAACAAGAGCCTCCAAAGCCCGCTCTTTCTTTGCGTTTCCTACCCCCCCAAACACTCTCGCTCGCTTTTACACACTCTTAGTTCGGTTCCAAACTAATCATTTCATTCCCCACCAAAAAAAGGGGGCAGAGAAAGAAACCTCACAACCCTTTTGCTCAATCTCCCACACGTTCTTTCTCTTCTCTGGTTTGTTTCTTTTAGCAAAGCAAGCCAAATCAAGCTAGAGCGATCTACAAACATATATGGGAAAAGATCAACGGACCAACCAACCAACCAACCAACACCCACCAAAAACAAAAACGAAAAAAGCCAAAGAAACCAGAGGACGAGGCAAGAACGCAACTGTTGCAGAGCATGTCTGTTTTATATACACAGCTCTAAAAGAACCCATTTATATATACATAACACTTTTCTCTGTTTCTCTGTTTCTCTCTTTGACTGTTTTACTGTTTCTTCTCTCCTATATACGTGGCCACCTTAACTGCACAGGGTGGTCAGGTACGGTTCTCTCCTAACCCTGGTTTACAGTTTGTTCCTGTAAAAATATATGAAAAATTTTAAACCTAAGTTCATATTAGACACATCACATATTTTTATAATTTTATAATTTTTTTCCTTTTATCAAATGTTTGATATATGGATAATAATTAAAAATTTTTAATTAATTTTAAAAAAATAAATCTAAAAATAATTTAAAAATAAAAATAAAAAAAATAAGATGTGTGATGTATAGAGCTTATAAATATAAATAGTAAAGTTCAAAATATATTGGTCACCGACGGTTGCGCTCGGTCAGTCCCGTTCTCTGGAGGGATCTAACGGCTAGGATTTGGACTTCATCCTTGAGTGTCCGTGATCAACGGTGAAACTGCAGTAAATTTTCTTCTCCCGCGCGCATTTGTCGTAACGTGTGGGGCCAAAGCCACCCCGTCGTCAATGAAATGGAGTCCCACTAATACTATCTTGGAGTTGGGACCTCCATCCTCTACGTTTTATGACGAAATTGCCCTTTATTTACGCCGTGTATAGCTGGTGGGGGTCCATTAGGCTATATGTGCTGACGGGTACAGTGGGTCAATGTTAGGTCACGACATGGAACAGTAGGTTTTGCCGGTCGGGGCTAGTTCATATGTTTCAAACTTAGGTGTTCACTTCATCCATGTCTGGCGATACTATTAAATGTGTCTTATATTTTTCTTTTTTATTTTTATATTTTTTTAATAATTAAGAATGTTTAAGAAAATAATTAAATAAAAATAAAAAATTTATTTATTCTAACGTGCATATTCAATAGTCACCGTAGCATTGTTATACGAAGAGTATTGGTGAACGTTCCAAACTTACCGTCAATAGTACTCTTTACATAATAGATTTTTTAAGATTGGTTTGGATAGTAAATTGAGATTATTTAAGATGATTTATAAATAATAACGAGATATTAGAATTGAGATGAGATGAGTTATAAATAATTTAAATTAATTTTTTTATGAAATTTTGAAAAATAAAAAAAAAATTGAATAAAAATATTATAAAGTTAAAATATTGTTAAAATATAGTTTTTAAATATTATTTTTGTTTTGAGATTGGAAAATATTGACTCTTTTTTTGTATTTTGTTTTAAAAGTATTGAAAAGTTGTAATAATTAGATGAAAAAATTAAAAATTAAAAATTGAAAAGTATTTATATTTGTAGTATTTGAATATTGAGATGAGATAAAAAAATATATATTCAAATCAAATGACTTGTGAAAATATAAAAATGAAAAATTGAAATTTTAGTTTTCCTCTACTCTTTTATAGTTGTGTTTTAATATTTTTTTTTTAATAAATCGTGTAGTATCACGTGATAATGCTACGTCAAAAAGATTATCTGAGTAATAAATTTCACGTGACTAAGTAGCATTATTTATTTATTTTTAATGTATCAGTTTTTGTGCCAATTTTCATTTAAAATTAAAAATGAATATTTTATGTGTATTTTAAATATATCCACGTTTTAAAATGAATGTGTGAGACATGCTATAAATCATATCCTTTTTTAAAATATATGTTTTAAAATTTAGTATATAATTTTATAATCAAATTAAATTATAAAAATATTTTAATTTTTAAAACAAATTTTTTGAAATTTCTTTACAGATCAGGTATTTTTCAAAATGAATAAAGTTAGGGATCTCCATTTTTTTTTCTTTTTCTTAATTATTAAGAAAAACTTATTTAATAATATTGTGAATTTTTTATTTTTTAAAAATATTTAAAAGTATTAAAAAATATGTTAAAAAAAAGATTTAAGCCTAGTGGCTCCAGAAGTACCCTTTCCAAACTTTTACGTAAACATAAATGTCGAGATTGAAGAATTCAAGAGGAACTGTGGATCCCTGGATTTGGGCAATTTAGGTGGTCCATATTTCGATAATTTAACTGTAATTTAGTTGACCTATACAGTGGATAAGAGTTTTGAATTTCTTTCTTCTAGCTCCGGAATTACAGCATTAACCAACGGCACAAATATTTATGCTGATTTTTTCTTTTGACCACAATAAGAAGTCAATTAAATAAATTATAATATTTCAGAAAATAAAAAATCAATTATTTTTGTACTTAAAACCAAACATTTATATCATGTTAAAAGGATGTTTTATTTTATGTTCACCAATATCATATTGTTTTGTACCAACTCAAGTGCTACACCATCTGGGTAACTTCTATTCATGAGCTGTTTAATTATCATATTTTCATTATTTTTTGTTGTAGTTTTAGAATTATTACAAAATTATTTATTACTTGAAAATCATGAAAACTATATATTGAGACAATTTATCATAATAGTTAAGTCTATACAAGAAAATTAAATATATAAGGAAGAGACAGTCTTATATAGAAAATAACTTTTATGATTCATATGATGGAAGAGGTCAAGGTACAAGTTTCATGTTATAACTTATTAACATTACAAGTGGTAGGTTATCCTAAGGATGTTCACCGTCATTGAGATACCAAAGAGAGACGAGATACATTCAATTAACTTTTCAGGATAAATTATAAACAGATGTGTCTGAATTATATCAATTTATAAATTTATTTTTATTGATATATTTTTTTTATCACGTTTGAATGCTTATAATATGATCAGACGTGTCTCTCATATCATGTGGTGGTTCTCAGTGATGATATGCTTGAGACTCTTATATATGACTTGTTTAATCATCACAAAGTTTTCTAGAAGTGATTCCAGAGTTTTCTCTTATCTTCGAGCTCTCCCTCCCGCTCCTTGGTTTCTGTTCTCTATTCAAGGAAACCAAAATAAAAAAACCTCATTCTCCATTTTCGTCTACCTCTCTTATAGTCTATGTCCCACTCATGTCTCATCTTTCTTATTTTATGTATTATCCTACAACTTTAAATCTCATTGTTCCTCTGTCTGGTCATATCTCCCCACAATTTCTGACATTTTTATTAAATTATAAGCGTGTAATATATCAGGAGACATGAGATTAATGGTGGCTTCAGATTTTATAGAATTCTCATAAAGCCGTAAGACTATTATAATAGTTTCTCAGTTCTCTATGTGAAAATTTAAAGAGAAGTAGTGGAAGACATACTGATGTGAACTCCAATCAACTTGCTTTGAGACCCAACAATAATATTGGAAAACAACTCCAAGAAAGTCAAACTCAGATTTATGGATGGAGAATTTAGACCCGATGAGAACCCGTTCCAAGAACCTAGATTATATCAAAATCTAGACCCATTGAAGAATCCGTCTCAAGAACCCAAATTACAAAAGAGGAACGCCACAAAGGTTTTGATTTACCTTTGATAAGTTCAAAAGTTCAAGAAGAACAAGAGGAGATAACTCAAACTCTCAAAGAAATTTCATCTATTCTGCCTCTCAAATGAGGCTATAAGTTGTTTAAATAGACAACCCCCAAAAACCCTAATGAAAGTGACTCGGGTACCGTAGTGTGAACAGTGTCGTACGCCGCGCTACAGTAACTTCTAAAACCCTAGTTTGTATAATAATAACTTGCCAAATAAACCCTTGGCCAAAATACAAGGCCTTCACAAAAACCCTAGTTAAATAGAAATAAGACGTGTGGGCTGGACATCTCCCAAGCCCAATTATTCTAGATTAATTCCTATGACTATTAAAATAAGCCCTTTTAATTAAATAAATAAATCTATGGACTTCAATAACAAAAGGCTCAAGTAGTGTCTTCCATAGCTTTGATCAAGTGGATCCAAATTGATTCTCCTTCTTTCAAGCCCATCATGAGTGTTGGGCTCTTGCTAGCTTCATCCCAATTGGATTGCACCAATTCTTGCATTGCTCCCTTGATCTTCGTGGCTCTTATTCTTATAATTGATCCTTAAGACTTGGTCCTCCTTGGGGCCCATCAAAACTTGCCAATGAATGCACGTAGGACATGGTTCATTAATCTCATGAAAGTACTGGGCGCATTTGTAAGTCCAAATGGCATAACCAACCATTCATAAAGCCCATACTTAGTCTTAAAAGCAGTTTTCCATTCATCACCCTCTTTCATTCTAATTTGATGGTACCCACTTTTAAGATCAATTTTACTGAAAATACAGGAGCCATGCAATTCATCGAGCATATCATCTAATCTAGGAATGGGATGACGATACTTTACCGTGATATTATTAACTGCCCTGCAATCAACGCACATCCGCCGCGTCGCATCCTTCTTAGGCACTAGAAGCACTGGTACGGCACATGGGCTCATGCTCTCTCTCACGTACCCCTTGCTCATCAAATCCTCAACTTGCCTCTGAAGCTCCTTTGTCTCATCTGCATTACTTCTATAAGCTGGTCGGTTTGGAATAGCAGCCCCGAGCACAAAATCAATCTGGTGCTCAGTGCCTCTAATGGGTGGCAACTCATTAGGCATTTCCTCTGGGAATACATCCTCAAACTCCTGCAACAAAGAAACAGCCAAACTAGGAAGAGGCTGGTTAGTTTCATCAAGATTAAGATAAGACTCTTTATAAACAAGAAAAATCATAGGGCGATTTGAGAAGAAAGCCCTTTTAACCTCACTTTCTCTTGCATAGAAACTCACTTTTGTCTTTCCTTTTCTCTCGGCAGACTCTCTTTCTTTTTCACTCTTTCCTTTTTGCTCATTTTCACTCTCACTCTTTCTTTTTTGCTCAATCTCTTTTTCACTCTTTCTTTCTTGCTCAATCTCCTTTTCACTCTTTCTTTTTTTATCACTCTCATTTGCACTCTTCTTTTTTTTGACAACCTCACTTTTGAGTTTCAATTGGTCCTCATAGACCTGTCTTGGAGTTAAAGGAGCAAGCTTTATTGTGTTGCCCTCTCTTGAAAAGCTGTACATGTTTTTGAATCCATCATGTATCACTCTTCTATCATACTGCCATGGCCTCCCCAACAAGATATGGCCAGCATGCATAGGCACCACATCACAAAGCACTTCATCTTGATACTTCCCAATGGAAAAAGTAACTAACACTTGTCTATCCACCCTAACCTCCCCACAATCATTCAACCACTGTAACTTGTATGGTCGAGAATGTTTCAAGGTAGGTAAATTCAATTTTTCTACTAAAGTAGTGCTAGCAACATTAGTACAACTCCCCCCATCAATGATCATACTACATACCTTGTTATTGATGTGGCATCTAGTACGAAAAATGTTCTCCCTCTGTTGCTCTGCATCATCCATCTTAATTTGTGTGTTGAGAGCACGCCTGGCAACAAGGGACTCACCTGTTACGGGGTATTGGAAAACAACAATATTGGAAAACAACCCCAAGAAAGCCAAACTCAGATTTATGGATGGAGAATTTAGACCCGATGAGAACCCGTTCCAAGAACCTAGATTATATCAAAATCTAGAGCCATTGAAGAATCCGTCTCAAGAACCCAAATTACAAAGGAGGAACGCCACAAAGGTTTTGATTTACCTTTGATAAGTTCAAATGTTCAAGAAGTACAAGAGGAGATAACTCAAACTCTCAAAGAAATGCCATATATTCTGCCTCTCAAGTGAGGCTATAAGTTGGTTAAATAGACAACTCCCAAAAACCCTAATGAAAGCGCTCGGGTACTGTAGTGTGAACAGTGTCGTACGCCGCGCTACAGTAACTTGTAAACCCTAGTGAAATAATAAGTTTCCAAATAAACCCTTGGCCAAAATACAAGGCCTTCCCAAAGAAAACCCTAGTCCATTAGAAATAAGACATATGTGGGCCAAGCATCCTCAAGCCCATTTCTTCTAAACAATTAATAAAAGCCTTTAAACAAATTGAGAGTCTTAACAACAATAGGCCCTATCTCTAAGTCATGTCTTCCATAGCTTGTATCAAATGGATCAAAACCGGTTCTTCTTCCTTCAAGCCCATCTTGAGTATTGGGCCCTTCCTAGCTTCTTCCCAAGTGGATTGCACCAATCCTTGCATTGCTTCCTTGATCTTCTTGGCTTTTGATCTTGTAATTGGCCCATCTGGAACTTGCAAAGGATCTTTAAGGATAGCTCCACCTTGGTTCCCATCATTCCCCCTCTCCTCAAAAGGATTCGACCTCGAATCTTCACCTACATCAAAAGGAGAAAGATCAGAAACATTCAAGGTAGCAGAAACATTATATTCACCTGGGAGATCCACTTTATATGCATTGTCATTAATTTTCTCAAGAATTTCGAATGGTCCATCTCCTCGAGGATGCAACCTAGTCCGTCTATGGGCTGGGAATATTTCTTTGCGCATGTGAACCCAAACCCAATCTCCTGGTTCAAAGATGACACGCCTTCGCCCTTTATTGACTTGTGAAGCAACCCTTTCATTCTTTTGGGCAATGTGAAGTCGTACCCTTTCATGAAGTGACTTCACCAACTCCGCCTTCTTTTGTCCATCCAAGCTACTCCTCCGGGATAAAGCAGCAGCAACAATATTCTCCTTACCTTGCTTGTAACGGATGACATATGGAAAGGTCTCAATGTACTCCATCCATCTGGCATGCCTCTTATTCAACTTACCTTGACCCTTGAGATGGTTCAACGATTCATGATCGGTGTGGATCACAAATTCCCTAGGCCACACAAGTAGTGCTGCCAAGTCTCTAATGCACGAACAAGAGCAAAAAGCTCTTTGTCATAAGTACGGTACTTCAGGGATGCCCCACTTAGCTTCTCACTGAAGAAGGCGATCGGTCGCCTATCCTGCATCAAAACGGCTCCAATCCCTAATCCTGAGGCATCACATTCAATCTCAAAAGCTTTGTTAAAATAAGGTAATGCTAACACGGGTGCAGAGCACAACCTTTCTTTAATAGTGGCAAAAGCATTCTCTTGATTAGCCCCCCAATGAAACCCAACATTTTTTTTAATGACTTCAGTGAGTGGTGTGGCAATGGTGCTAAAGTCTTTAACAAAACGCCGATAAAAGCTAGCTAGACCATGAAAGCTTCTTACCTCAGTGACGCTCTTTGGCGTTGGCCACTCCCTAATGGCCTTGACTTTCTCTTCATCCACTTCAATACCCTTTGTACTAACAACATATCCAAGAAAAACAACTTTCTCCATGCAAAAGGTACATTTCTTGAAATTAGCGTACAACTTTTCACATCTCAACACATTAAACACATATTTCAAATGCTCAATATGTTCATTTAAGTCCTTGCTGTACACTAGGATATCATCAAAGTACACAACCACAAACTTGATGTGAACCCCAATCAATTTGCTTTGAGACCCAACAACAATATTGGAAAACAACTCCAAGAAAGCCAAACTCAGATTTATGGATGGAGAATTTAGACCCGATGAGAACCCGTTCCAAGAACCTAGATTATATCAAAATCTAGACCCATTGAAGAATCCGTCTCAAGAACCCAAATTACAAAGGAGGAACGCCACAAAGGTTTTGATTTACCTTTGATAAGTTCAAAAGTTCAAGAAGAACAAGAGGAGATAACTCAAACTCTCAAAGAAATTCCATCTATTCTGCCTCTCAAATGAGGCTATAAGTTGTTTAAATAGACAACCCCCAAAAATCCTAATGAAAGTGACTCGGGTACTGTAGCGTGAACAGTGTCGTACGCCGCGCTACAGTAACTTCTAAAACCCTAATTTGTATAATAATAACTTGCCAAATAAGCCCTTGGCCAAAATACAAGGCCTTCACAAAAACCCTAGTTCAATAGAAATAAGACGTGTGGGCTAGACATCTCCCAAGCCCAATTATTCTAGATTAATTCCTATGACTATTAAAATAAGCCCTTTTAATTAAATAAATAAATCTATGGACTTCAATAACAAAAGGCCCAAGTAGTGTCTTCCATACCTTTGATCAAGTGGATCCAAATTGATTCTCCTTCTTTCAAGCCCATTTTGAGTGTTGGGCTCTTGCTAGTTTCATCTCAATTGGATTGCACCAATTCTTGCATTGCTCCCTTGATCTTCATGGCTCTTATTCTTATAATTGATCCTTGAGACTTGGTCCGCCTTGGGGCCCATCACATACTTCTTCTATTTCTTTGTTTCCAAATTATTGAAAATTATAAGATTTTTTAATTAAAGAAAACTTAAAATAATTTTCTCCAAATAAATTTTGCAGACTCTTGACCGATTGAAAAACGAATGAAATAGATTTTGCAATAAAAGAAGGTTAGATTTGAACTATTTTAATTCCAAATATGTTTTGTTCTCCATAAATCATATATATATATATATATATATTCGTTGATTCATAATGTAAATCCAGGTTTTTTCATCTAAATTTTTTATGTTGTATGTACGTTTTAATTAGTTTTGAATACCGGTCGTCGATCCTTCAAATAAGTGAAGAATTTCGTTAAATGGAATGGCATGTGAGTTACACACGTGGGTTAAAGTGTGCGTAAGTTTCATGCGTCAACACATGGAGAAGCTATTGTTGTCACCACACGTGGCATTTCTGGGACCGGGCCCTCGGTTTATTCAGACCCAACTATCCGCTATACTTCTAGGGTGATGCATGTCCCTTACGTGTCACCACAATCTTTTCCTTTTGTATTTCTTTTCTTGCAAGGCCAAAAATAAAGATTTATAGTCTTTCAAGTTGTAATTCATCATTTTCACATCAATCTTTATGATTTTTGTTATTTACTTTTATTTAAGTAAAAATAATAAAAGAAATAGTCTCTTTGACATTTTGTCCATATAGTGAAAGTTCTGTACTCCTCTGGAGAGCGGAAAATGAAATTTTTGTTTTAGGCAGAGTGTGTCTCCCAGACAGTTTGTCTTAGAGAGTTATAGAAGTTAAGATTATACCAGTCACAAATGATTTTGTGTACTGAAAAAATCTCAATTCTGAGTAGTTAACTTGTAATTGTATCATATCACAGTTGTAACCTTACTTTATGAATAAATAAAATCTATTTATCAAAAAAAGAAAAAAAAAACTAGTTTTGAAAACTTATTATGACTTTTCATGGATCATTTTCCCTGTTTTATTTTGAGAACTTAAGATTGAACAACTGAACATCATAATAAAACATTGTTAAAGACTAGGTCTTGAAATTAATATAAATTGAACAAATTTTTTTCAACTTATAATATTGTTAAGATTAAGCAGTTTCGAAATAAAATAAATGAAGACTTTCTTATAAATTATTTCCTAATCTATATTGAGAAATATTGTGGTAATTACTGACCTTTATTTGTTAAAAGAACTTTAAGATCAATTGGCATGTTAAAAGTTTATATTTTGTTATTTTACATTTAAATTTGAAACTTACTATATATTTTAATATGCACGCTTTTAAGTAATCTTTTAATTTTTATAATATACAAATTTTTCTATATGTTTCAGCCCCATCTACATATGTCCGGGCTTCGTCCCTGTTGACGTATGGCCTAGGCCATCAATCTCTGTGGACTCTTTGTTAAGACTTAACTCTTGCATTTATTTTACTCCGAATGGTTTTGGCCCCGCGACCTCCCTTCATCACTTCAACCATTAGGAGAGAAACGTTTCACTTACAAAAAAAAAAATATCACAAAAATAAATTTCTAGATTTTGGATGTCTTGATATAATATATTATATTGTAAAATTAATTTTACTGTAAAATAAATTTAATATATCACATAAAATTATATCGATTTATGAGTTTGTTTTTATAATATCTAATATATCGCTTGAGGATACATTAATACTCTTAATGCATATCATCTTATTATTAAAAAAATTTTAAATTTTCATACAAAATATAATAAATAATTTAACTTTTTTTAATTTGAAAATAAGAATAATATTAAAAAATTATATTATAATAATATTTTATTCAACTTTCAACTATTATCTCATCTCAACTCAACTCATTATCCAAGACTCTCATAAGTTTAACTGGCAAAAAAGTTAATAAAATATACATAATTCCAAGTTTAAGTAATTGTAATATGAAAGGTGGAGTTCAAAAGTCTGATCTGGATACACGTCATTCAACTTATTTTATCTAATTATTATAATATTTTTAAAATTTCGTATAAGGTATAATAAACAAATTAATATTTTAAAATATTAAAATAATATTATTATTAAAAAATAATATTATAATAATATTTTATCTAATTTTTATATTTTAAAACCTCATATGCTTGACCACCTCCCTTCCACACGAGTTTCGCGTCGGTTTCATAGAAGTGAATAGCATTAATTACGAGTGCTTGTTACTTATGACTTCTGGTGGGTATTTACTATTTATCTACTGAATGAAACTCGTCTTAATTAGTATTTAATACCCGGAATCTGATTCTTAAAAAAAATGACCTTTTAACTTCTCTTTCCTTTGGTAAATATTATAATTCGGGAGCTACAAAGATTTTAAATTCACACCTTAAATTTCATAGAAGTGAATAGCATTAATTAGGAGTGCTTGTTACTTATGACTTCTGATTGGTATTTACTATATATCTACTGAATGAAACTCGTCTTAAATAGTATTTAATACCCGCAATCTGATTCTTAAAAAAATCACCTTTTAACTTCCCTTTCCTTTGGTAAATATTATAATTCGGGAACTACAAAGATTTTAAATTCACACCTTAAATTTATAATAAGTTTCACTTTGTTGTCATAAACACGTCACGTGACTAAATTGTAACACACACTTATGTATATATTAATGGTTAAAATTTACAAAAATTATATTTATATACTGCTATAAGAGACATATACTCTATTACTCTGTATCAATAACATATCATGATTTGGTTTGATAAAAATAAAATTAAAAAATTAAAATTTTATAAATAAGAATTTACTACGCCAATAATAATAATAATAAATTACTACAAATACAAAGAGATTACGTAAAAATAAATTTATAAACTAATGTGACTTTATAAGATCCGTTAGATCTATTTTACAATCTGACGTATCACATCAAACCACGTCAATTTGTAAATTTATTTTTGTGTAATTTTTTTGTGATTAAAGTATTTCTATAATAATAATAATAATAGGAAGAGTAAGTAATCTACACTATCAATAAAAATTACTAAAATAAAAACTAATTAGAAAGAAAGAAAGAAAGAAAGAATGCACTAAAGCCTCGCGTGGTGTGGTTAGAGTGGAAATACTCGATTAGTTATAGAAAAAAGAATGAGAAAGTTGGGATTGAATTGATAGAAAGAAAGGAATCATTTTCGGCTCGATTAATCTTTGTTATTAGAGAGATAAAGATTCAAATTGAGGCAAATTCCAAGACTCAAAGGATTAGTCATCTCTTTGGGGACGCAAATCAAAACGATCATAATTTTTGGTGCTTAAAAGTAAACAGAAAAGTGCTTAAGAATGTTATTATCGTTGGTTCATGATTTTTCCCCCACTTGGACACACCCATACGAATCCTCCCGAGACCCTCAGTGGCAGCAGTAGTAGGTGGATGGACATGGAATTTCTTGTCTCTCTGAAAATAGAAAAATTCCTTAATTTTAATGGCTAAGGATGTATTAAATTAAAATAAACAGACAGCATTATTGTCTCTGTTTTATATCACTCGTCTCCATCCATATATGATTCTATATCTAAATATATATATATATATATATATACACATATTCGATTTTCTAGAGATTTCTGCACATCACGTCACCATATAATGGAGATTGATTTGAAAACATCTAATGTATCAATAATTGGCCTTCAGATAATGATATCGCGGAGAATATAATAACTTTGAATTTTTCTTTTCAGAATTTAAATAATGAATTGAAACTGTTACCGAAAGGATCGAGGATATAGTTTAAATATAACACATGTTTCATCACGTCTTAGTAAGAAATGTTATTTTTATCTTAAATTTTGTTTCCACATCATTTAAGATAATAGAATTTAGAATGAGAAAGTATAGCAAATAATTTAATTTGAAGGGTATTTTGTATGAAAAACAATGCTCTCTTGTCATATATTTTGTCATTCTCAATTATAGCCGTTGATCTTATATATTTTTAAGTAATTTTATATGTTAATGACTTAAAAAAATTAGGAGTATATAGGAAATCGAGAAAACCGACTAGAATCAATCAAACCGGCTACTAGAGTAGGGAATCGGCCGAAATCGGCAGATAACCAATCGACCGACAGTAGGATTTAAGCTAAACCGACGTCAGCCGGTTTGGTTCGCAGTTCGACCCAAGAAAAAACCGTTGAACCGGCCACGTTAGCTTATGTATATATATTTTTTTCAAATATACTTACATGAAACGACACAATTTCACTTAAATAAGTGAAACAACAACTCATGACAACCTTTCTTCCTCATTTTTCTTTCGAAATTTCTCCCTCACCATTTGGAACGTAGAGATTCTCCCCAACGGTAGCCACCTTCTGCAGTTAGGGCTGTAAAATGAACAGGCTACTCGATAGGCAGCTCGAGTTCGACTCGATTAAACTCGAAATCGACTCGAATCGAATATTAAATAGGTTGTTTGTAAACATATAATTATGCTCGATTATTAAACGATACAAACTCGTATAAAATTCGACCGACTCGATTAATGTTCATGAACAAACTCGTATAAAGCTCGACTCGACTCGTGAGCTCGACTCGTATATATTTATACATATATAATATCCAAAAGTTAGATATATATATAAATATATATAGATACTATAGATATAATTTAGAATATTCATAATTATGTATATAGAGTCTTACTTATAACCCACTACATATACTATAGATAAATTTATATATTAACTTATAGTCTTATAAAACTACATATACTATATAAATTTATAATATTAAATTTATTAGCATCTATTAAGTTTATTATATTAACATATCATATTAGTACTTGTATTATAGTTTATACATATGGTGGTGTATTAATAATTTAATAAATATATAGTATTATAATTAATATATAACTAGTAGTATAGTTTGGTATAATATAACATTATATATTTAATGATATACTTATATACATATGGTGTTGTATTAATAATTAAATAAATATATAATATAATAAATTAATAACTTATTATATTATATAGTGTTCGTAACTTAGTATTAGAATCAATAATAATACAATTAACTTATATAATATATAAGAGGCTTTTGGATCCGTTGGATCTGTTTGGAG
>QGSO01000136.1:2593966-2616587 GCA_011037825.1 Carya cathayensis | reverse complement strand
CACATACTGGCCTTCTTATTGCTGATGCTTTAGAAAAGTGTTTCCAAACTTGGGGGATTGAGAATAAAATTAGTTCAATTACTGTTGACAATGCTAGTTCTAATGATGTTGCCATTCGGATCTTGAAAGATGATTTTAGGTTGAAGAAAACATTGAGTGTAGGTGGGAAACTATTTCATGTACGTTGTTGTGCGCATATAACAAATTTACTTGTACAATATGGACTGGGGGAGATTAGGGATATTGTTGATTGTGTAAGAGATGGTATAAAATATTTGGTAGCATCAGAGAATAGGCTAAAACAGTTTAGTGAAATTGCAAAACAGTTGCAATTGCCTTCAAAGAAACTGATTTTAGATGTGCCTACAAGATGGAACAGCACTTATTTAATGTTGGATGCTGCAATTCAGTTCAAAGAAGTTTTTCCTAGATATGGTGATAGAGATAGATGTTTTGAATGGGTTCCAACTGTTGAAGAGTGGGGGCAAGTTGAAAATGTTTGTCAACTACTAGCTATTTTCAATGAAGTCACCAATATTGTATCCGGAAGTGATTACCCAACAGCAAACTTGTTTCTTTCTGAAGTTTGGAGAATGAAAGACATCTTATCTAAGAAGGGTAGAGATGAGAATGAGTACATGAAATCAATGGTAAGGAAAATGAGTGCTAAGTTTGACAAATATTGGGGGGAGTGTAATCTATTGATGTCAATAGCTGCGGTGTTAGACCCTAGATTCAAAATGGTCCTGATCCAGTTTTGTTTTCCTTTAATTTATCAAGTGCCGGACGCTGAACAAAATATTGATCATGTCTCTCAAGTGTTGCATGAATTATATGATGAGTATGTTCATGAATACAATTCAACTCTTGAGGCACAAAGAGAGCAGGATAATGCTCGAATGAATGTATCTGGTTCTTCCTCAAGTATTGGGACTGGGAGAAGCATGCAGAGTGGCCAGTCATTATTTAAATCTTTTGTTAGAAGTGTTGATACCGTGCAGCCTAGTAAATCAGAACTGGACAATTATTTAGAGGAGAGTATATATATCTGTGAAGAGGGTTCAGATGCAAGTTTTGATGCCTTGGATTGGTGGAAAACAAATAGTCTGAAATTTCGGACTTTGTCCAAATTGGCCCGAGATATATTAGCTACCCCAATTACCACAGTTAGCTCAGAATCAACATTCAGTGCAGGAGGCAGAGTCATTGATCCTCATCGAGCGTCATTGTCAACTGAAACTGTCCAGATGTTGTTATGTGGGTCTGATTGGATTAGAGCATTATATGGGCTTAAAAGATCATCAACAACTTCTGTAAGTGTCATATATTTATTTTAACTGCCTATTATTAGTTTATAATTTTATTATTTTATACTTACTTTTATTAATTTATTTACAACAATACTAACTACTGTTTTTTTCTTGTCAATAGAAGGATGTGCCATCAGAAACTCAGATTCTGTTGCCATAGCCATAGGCCCATACAGACTCAAATTCTGTTTTTTTGGCATCTTTAATCTATGGAACATTTGGGCAGTTCTCTAGTTTTATCTGGTCTGTTTTGGTTAATCTATACGATTTGCTATCTGATATTTGGACAGTTTACTTTGTAATATTATTTTGTCAGTTTGGCTGTTCAATCTGATATGAGTAATGACAGTTCAGGTAATTTCTAAGTTCTAAATCTTCACCATCCAGATTTCCTACATTTATTTAAATGGCAAATTAAATTTTGCATTGCAAACATCCCTTGACAATATTTTCAAGTTAAAAGTACTTGAGTAATTTTGCAAGGGAATAAATATTATATTAATGTTTTTTACATGTATTAGTGTGTGCAGGTTGTCCTGTGGTGATTTTGTTCAAGGTTGGGTCCGAAATTGTTTACTTCTGTCATGGTGAACTCAGATTTTGTATAAGTTTGGTAACTTCTAGTCATTGTGATTTTGTTGGTAACTAAGGTAATTTTGTTTAACAAAAATTAGTGAACTTTTGTATGCCTATTACTACTGCAGCCTGCTGCTTTATATATCTTCTGTCATGTTGATTTTGTTTTGGTAACTGCATGAGAACTTATTAGTGAATGCCTTTTGTTTCATGAGAACTTGTTTTGATAACTGCATGAGAAGATTGTATGACTTGTGTCGTACTCTTTTGGTTGTTTTGGTAACTTGGTTCAATCTGTCTTGCTTGTTTGGCTGTTTTGGTTAGATCTTTGGCAACTGCTTGTGGTATTACAGTTCAGATGCGGTATATTTTGTTTACCTGCCTGCTAGTTGGGAGATTCTAATCTTCTTGTCTGACTTGTGCCATGCTGTTTTGGTAACTTGCTTCAACCTGTTTGAAATATTCTTTTGTTGTCGACTTGTCTGGCTGTTTTGGTTTTGTTTTTGATAGCTGCCTATCTGCCTGTAGACTGTAGTCTGCCAGTTTGCTAATTTTCATGCTACTACCTGCTTCAACTTGTTTTGGTAACCTGTTTAATTACTCAGATTTTGGTATTGGTGTACCGTGTACCTAATAAGTTTAGAGATATGCCATTTATTTTTCTTGCAAATTAAGTTTTGCATTCCTGTTAGAAATCCCTTGACAATATACTAAGTTAACAGTACTTGAGCAAGGGATTAAAAATCTGTTAACAAATTTTTTTGTGTATTACTGTATGCAGACAACAGGGCAATAATGTATATGGCTCTGACTTCAGGGCTGCATGCAAAACAGATTGAGGACTTCATTGATTTCAATTTTAGAGCCCATGTTTTGTTTTGAAATTTAATGTACTAAGTTTCATTTCTCAATGTTGTCAATTTACAGTTATTTTTCATTCACTAGTTGTATATTAGGAAGTAAATGTCTCAAAATAGTCTCTAGAAGGCTTCATGATGTAAATTTAAATTTAAGTTGCTATTGCTATTATTCTCCATCCAAAAAAAAAAAATGTTATTATTCTGATGTATTTATTTCAATTGTATATTTAAATTCTGCAAATATGATAATAGGTAAACGAGCCGAGCTCGAGTCGAGCTTGGGCTCGGCTCGTTACCAGAACCGAGCTCGAGCCGAGCTCGAGTTTTGGTTACATGTAAACGAGCCGAGCTCGAGCATCAGTTTCGGCTTGGCTAATAAACGAGCCGAGCTTGGGCTCGACTCGAGTTGTGAACGAGCCGAGTTCGCACAACCCAAACTTGCTTGAACTCGGCTCGTTTACAGCCCTATCTGCAGCCTCCCTCACCGATGCAATGATACCATCTCCCTTTTTCGATACAGCGATGCCATCTCCTCTTAAATGCGGCGATGTTATCTCCCTCTCCCTCTCAGGCTCTGAGGCTCTTAGAGCCTTTGTCTCAGACTCACATGTCTCTCATCTCCCTTTCATCTCTCTCTCTCTCTCTCTCTCTCTCACACACACACATGTCTCTCATCTCCCTTTCGTCTCTCTCTCTCTCTCTCTCTCTCTCTAGTTGATGTTTATTGTTTGGATATGTATAGTTAAGTGTCAAGAAATTTATATGACTCATTGGAACCGATGTTCACGCTAATGAATTGACGACAACTGTTTGAAACTACGCCAGCCAGTTTTACCACTCTCTATCGATCGGTTTCAGTCGGTATCTTTCCTTGAAATCCATATCGATTAAGTTTCGGTTTTGGTCCAAAACCGAAATTGAATGGTCGGTTTTCACCACTGACCTTATCGATTTCAAATTTATCAATTTAATAAAGCATAATTGAAAATAACAAAATCTTAATTTAAAAAAAAAAATGACATTTACCAAGATATTAAACATGGGTAGTGCTACTAGAAAAAAATTATTTATCATTAATTTTCTTATTATTCTCTCATCATTTCATGATGTGAAATTAGACGATATATTCATAAGAAAAATATAATAAATAGTCTCTAATAATTTAATATCACATCATGGGATGATGAAAATTGAGGTGATAAGTAGAATTACTCGTGCTACTATGCTCCCCTCAATTTGCCCACTTGGTGTATTCTCTAGTGCAAATTATACTTTTTTTTATTTCAAATATTTTTTAAAAATATTTCAATATTTTTAAAAAAATAAAAAAATACAAATACACTAATAGTCACTTTCTTAATTAATAAATAATTTTAAAAAAAATAAATATATAAACAGTTAAAATAAATAAAAAGAGAGAGTATACATTATTGAAGAGTTTTTCTACATACAAGCAAAGCTGGACATTAATTTGCGTACCAATACTGATTACTTCATATTTAAAATTTAAATTAGTATTGGTTTCAATAAAATTTATTTTTTGACCAATTACATTAAATAAATACATATATTAGTATATAGTTATACTTAAAATTAGATTTTTTTTATTATTGGATAAACATTGAAACAGAAGCAGAATAGACGCACGTGTAGAAGGTGTTGATGTGTTTTGGCAGCTTGTGAGAAGGGGGAATGGAAGATCAGGCTGCTGTGTGCAGAGTCTGAATGATATATATGGCTCGTAGTTATTCATTCCGAAGGGGACCAAAACAACTAGTCCTTGAAGTGTTTTAACCATTAAGCATCCCTCCCTCGTGCCTTCTTTCCAGTGGCTCTGTTTCTCTCACTCACCCCCAACTTGTCTCCGTCGGCCGCATCTCCTCATTGTTTGTCACCATCCCCCTCTCACTGATCAGATCTTTTGTTCCCTCTCCTCACCTCCATAACCCCCTCGTCCTTTTCACATTTAACTCCAACCCATGCCCCTATAATCTATTAACCGGCCTCCCTCTACCTATTCATATTGAGTTCCGACACCACTTTTATTTTTCATTGTTCTTATTCTTTTTTTGTCTTCTTTCTGCGTTTCTTGCTAGCTCTAACCTCTAATTTTTCTGTCAAAGCCTTGATATGGTACCTGTAATAATGGTCAAAGTCTAGCCTTCAAAGTTTTGAACCCCCTAGATTCTCCTCTTCTATCCTATAAGACTCTAGTGGAGGTAACCGAGAGTCAAATCCATGTCAAGGCAAAAGGTGGCTCGACAAAGGCTGAACTACCTCTTCTACTCGAATGACTATCTGATTTGGAAAATGATAGATCCCCCGCTGGGGGATCCCGCTGCGAGCCAGCTCCCAGTTTTTTTTTTTTTTTTTTTTTTTTTGGTGATTAAGAAAAAATTATTTAATATTATTTTAATTATTTAATATTTTTTTAAAATTTAAAAATATTAAAAAAATGATGTGGAAAAAAAAAACAAAATAAAAAAAATTTTTTTGGCTTAGCGGGAGTTCCCAGTGGGAGCCCAGCGGTGGCCATAGCCCTACTCATCTGATTTTAATAAATGAATTAAAAAATAAAAAAAAAGGGCACAGCAACGGCTTGTATCTCATTCCAAAGAAAAATCATATTAAGATGTACGATACAATACACTTGATTATATTTTTTTATTTTTTATTTTTTATTTTTATCCCTCAGAATGTGGTATAATGCTGTTGAGTAGAAGAACTGATTTGAAAATAGTACTTATATAATAATATGAGAAATGATATTTATAATTGTGGTTGTATAAGCGTCGTGCAGTCTTTTTAAAAAAAAAGAATTAATATGAGACCTACATGAAAAAAAAAGTAACTTTTTAATCGTGGATCTTACTCTTTTTCAAAATGATTACGCGACATTTACACACTACACAATTATACATAGCATTACTCTAATAATATATTGCCAAGAGATTTTTGCAAATCCACTGCTTGCTTATGGGCTCAACATGAATTTGAAGTCGCATAGAGCGTAGAGATTGTGATCACTATTTCTGAGATCAGCTTATAAAAGTTGTGGCCCAGGCCCTGTTCGAGCATTTGCCTTTGGTTGTTCAGGGGACTTCAGGCTATACTCTATTTCCCCATTTCAGAGGTAGCGTAATCTAAAACGGTAGTGGCCCACTAGGGCAGCTCATGAGACCAAAGAATGCTTACAGTAAGTTGGGCCTCCAGCTCTCCACTGGATGTGCTTGGGGTTGGGCTTGGGCCAGGTTTTTTGAAGAAAATCCACTTGGTGCTTAGCATGTCTTCCATGGAGTAATTAGTAATTTAGTAGGTAAAAAGTGATATTCATCCAACTATTTTATAATTTTTTTTATACAAGATTAATAAAATATTATTATGTTTATGAATTTATTTGAGTTTTATTTGGGTTTGAATTGAAAAGATGTACGATACTTTGTGATACAAAAACACTTGGGGCATCTGCATCTAACTCGATCCCCCTCCACTCATTTCTCTTTTTCTTTCCATCTCCTTCATGGAGTCGCAGCGCATGCCTCCATCTTACCCTCTACATCCCAAAATCAACAGAAATACGAAAATAAGTCTGTCAAGGCCATGGGCGATAAGTCATCTGAGGAACAGAAGAATTTGCTTCGAATCAAGGATGTATGATACATGTAACTAACTTCCTTCTCATATTTCTATCATCAATTCCCTTCGCTTCATCTCAATGCTATAAGATTGCTTCCACTTGTTTCTGCCATCAGCAGCTATTACACTTGTTTCTGCTACCAGCGGCAAGAGCAGAATTCACTATTTAGTAGGAAAAGTTACGCTAAAATGACGAAGAAATGTTTCGCACAATTGAGAGAAGAACCTACCGGTATACCTAGGAAGGGAAGTATTGCCGGCGCTGTTGCTCTCATTATTGGCACCACCATTGGGTCGGGGATACTTGCTCTGCCACAGAAGGCTTCCCCCGCAGTACTCTCAAAATCTCTCTTACTCTTTTGATCTTTCGTTTTTGTGCAAAATGTTTCCATTTCAAAATTATTCTATTATTCTAGCTTATCTCCTTATCAAACATTATTCAAACACAAAAATTTTCAAAATCATTATAAACTTTTCAAAACTTCCATACAAAAAATAAAAAAACAATTCAACTTTTTAAAATCTCTTAACAAAAATAATATTAAAAATTTATATGTTAATAATATTTTATCTTTATAATATTTTTTATTTAATTTTTTTCTCTTATTTCTCAAAATTCAAAAAATAAGTAACTCAAGTTATCTTTTTATTATTCACAAATTATCTTACTACTATTTACAAAATTTTTATATTATCTTATAGCACTAGTAGTGAGTTCAACAAAGTTTGACTAAAATTCAACTAGAAAATTCAATTTTACAAATTAAGCTATTCACTTTTCAACAACACTAAATAACAGGCTCAACAAATTTATCACTATTCTATTAAATTATTAATTTTGATATTTTCATTTACTTTAATTCTAATTTGAAATTTTTTCGTTATTAAAAAATTACACATTAATTTTTAAAAAATATTTAAATATATTAAAAAAATGTGAAGAGAAAAAGAACTAGAAAATTAAAACTCCAAAATTGCCTACCGGTCAAATGGAGCAATGCTACTCAGGCAGTAGAGTAGCACCGGTGCTTAGACGATAGAGTAGCACCGCTCTTTTTTTATAACGATCATATTTTCTCAACTGACATATTTTTTCAATTATAGTATAATGTAAATTAACGTAAAAAACTATGCAAAAGATTAAATATGTCTAAGAAACAGAAACTAGGAAATGCAGTAGGTAATAATCGAAAAGCAAGAGGGAGAGAGAATTTTTTATGTCAAAATAATATTTGGCCAGCAGTTGGGGTTCAACAAATTTGACCAGTGGAATTGATGAAAGTTAAAATTACTATAACTTTGTTGAGTCTACTACAACTCATTTTTATGCTTCCTAGTCAAATATTGACCAAATTTTAATTTTGTTGAACCCACTACTAGTTCTCTTATTCCCTAGCATCTCATCTATTTCAAGTGGAATGAAAGAGACACTTGAAAAGTGGCTTTCTTTCTTGGCCATTTTTTGAAACAATTATAATACGTTGCAGGGACTAGTTCCGAGTTCAATTTCAATGATAATATGTTGGGCATTTCTCTTAATTGAGGCGCTTGTGCTTGTCGAAGTCAATGTGGCGCTGCGGAGAAAGAAAAACAAGAAGAAAGAGGAAGGGAAAGAGTTAGAGGTCATTTCTTTTAGGACAATGGCCCAAGAGACGCTAGGAGACTGGGGTGGAACTCTAGCCACCGTGACCTATGTTTTCTTGGGCTACACTTCCATTATTGCCTATAGTTCCAAGTCTGGAGAGATCCTTTTCCATTTGATCAATTTTCCGGCCTCGTTTTCAGGCTTCTTCTTCACTGTAATCTTCACCATGCTCATCTCCATTGGCGGGACTCGTGTCACAGATCAAGTCAATCAATGGCTCACAACTTCCATGATAGGTAGTTAGTTGGTCCAACTTGTCTTTCTCACAATGTTTTGCTGATCACTTCCAAAGTTCACATATTGTTGTATCTGAGTGTAACCCTTCGAATTCTTGAATTCTACATGATATAACCGAGTCGGACATGTTCTGAGGAATTCTGGTCAGTTCAAAGTATAAGGGTACTTTTGTCACGTGAACGCTAACTATGCATTGAAACCGATACCCAGGTCTGCTTCTGGCAATTGAGGTGCTAGCAGTTATTTATGGAGGGTGGTCGGGATTGGAGGGAAGCGGTAACTGGGGGAAAGTTCCGGCTACGATTCCTGTCATTATTTTTTCTTTAGTTTATCATGATCTAGCACCTGGTAAAGACAATCTTCTTGAAGTTTTACTTGGTTTAGTTCAGCAATCAAAGTGATGTTTAACAATTCATGGTACGTTATTTAACTGCAGTTCTTTGCGCTTATTTGGGTGGTGATCTTACGCGCATAAGGACTTCAATTTTGCTTGGTAGTCTTTTTCCATTGCTGGCATTACTTGTATGGGATGCAGTTGCACTTGGTCTCTGTGCCCCGGCCGACAAAGTTGTTGACCCCGTGGAATTGCTCATGAGGTATAATCTCTGGAGAGCCTCTTGCCTTCAAATAACCCTCTTGAAATAATCTGAGAAGAATTTATATTCAATTTAACTTTACCCCAAACGTTATTTCTAAACCCAAAGCGTAATTGTTACCTCTGGTCAGGGTAAAATGGAGCGGGGTGTCGCTTATGGTTCAGGCTTTCTCCCTCCTTGCGGTCGGAACATCGCTAATTGGCACACTCCTGGGATTCTCTGAGTTCTTCAAGGAGCAACTTAATAACTTTTCATGGCAGCCTTCATCAACACCAAAAATACAGGTAGCTTTTTATATCCGGAGGTCCTCTTTGATGATAAGTTAAAATTGATTATTATGTATGTCACGATAGCAAACATCATTACAGTCTATTAACACTAATATTTGTGCATAACCATGCAGAGACTAAACGATGGTTTCAATCTGAGAAAATGGTGGGGAAGGAATAAAATTAGCTTCATGGCTATGACAATGGCTGTTGCTCCATCTCTTTTTGTGTCAACTACCGTTCCAGATGCATTCTCAGCGGCCACTGACATTGCTGTAAGTATAGGGAGAAGGGGAAATTAGAGAGTCAATCTCCAGTAATGATGCATGTTGTTTATGATCAGGTTTGGACATTTATCATCCTGCTTTAATGTGGACTAGGGAGGCTACTGTATGACGATGCTTTATGGAGTTCTTCCACCCGCAATGGCATGGAAGATGCTTAACAGAGAAGCCGAGGATACTGAAAGCAAGGCATTTTCACAAGCAAGGCCAGTACTGCTTGGAGTAGGATTATTTGCATGCGGTATAGTGGTAGAGCAAATCCTGCAGGATATCATATCATTCCATTTCTAGCGAGTATTATATTGGCAACAAGATGCACAACATACTCTGCCGAAGCAACTGTAAGTCTGTTACCATTCTTCAACAAGAATAACATATTAATTACTTGCCAGTGATAATTCTAAAAAACTAAACTCTATAAGCTTAAATTGACTCTTTCTTACTGCATAAACTATCCTACCGAGTACCAAGTATTGCTCGTAGTGGTCACAACCATCACAAAAGGTTACAATAATCACATCTAGATGTACACACCAGTTCAAAGAGAAAGTACTATAGCATTGAGCACCCATATCACAACTGTGTTAATTAAGTACAAGCAAAGACAACCAACCACAAAGCCTTTTCAGTAATTTACTTCTTCACAGTGATCACATGATTTATAAGCACCTGTACGACATCATTGGATATTCTTGCAGCCTGTGTCTTCAGGTGATGGATCTTTGCCTCTGTTTCTTGCTCCAGCCGCTTCACAATGGTATCTGAATCCCCATGGCTCTGCTTGGTGATACATTGTTAGAAGGCATATCCATTTATAAAAATTCCCTCCCAGATTGACACGGAATACAATGATCATAAAATACCCACTGTTAAACATGAAGCTTTCGATGAATCATATACTTATCTCTGCAACCTTTCTCTGAAACTCAAGTTCCATATGAGCACGAAACTCGGCAATCTCCTTCTCAGTCTCTTCTTTGGCCTGTTTTAGTCTGGCCAACTTAGCTGATGAAATGAAAATGAAGAGGGTAATATTAGAACCGGCTTCTAGCTCTAAAGCCATGCATACAAAACACACACACAAGCACCCACCCAGCACCAGTACATGTTTAGTACAAAACATAGGTTTTAATAAATAACAGCTAAAATTAAAATATCATAAATATTCAACAATGTCAACTGTTTTCTGATGCCATCTAAAGAGGATAGAGTAGTAACTGTCATTCAATTAACACAGCGGAAGGGACAGTAACTAATAAACAGTATTGTCTGACTTGACAGAAATACGAAGAAGGATGTATATGGCAAACTCAACTAGTTGCAGTTAAGGCTACATTAATGTATTTTTCACCATTGTGTGAGTGACCACATGATCATGTTTTTCTGTTCCTCCTTAAAATGCATATAACATGGCTTCATAGCCTTAACAATCTAACGCATGACAATAAACGTCAATCTAATCATAGAAGAAATCCTACACAAGCAGAAGTTGATATTGATTAGACTCAGTCCCAACAGATTGGAAGGTTATTGCTCAGATACGTCCTCCCCATTCAAGAAAACTCCCAAGTTTGAATTCAGTCAGAGCCAGTCAGAAATCATCAATACCTCACATTTATGTTAGCCCCCCTGTTTACTCGTTCTGCCATCAATCTCATAAGTAGAATCTACCACTTCAGTGGGCATGTGAATGCAATCACCCCAAAAAAAGAAAGGAAAAAAAAAAAAGATTTGTGGAATTCTGGAAGCTTTTCAACAATAACCTATCATCAACTCTTTCACGGAGTGATAAATTCAGATAACTCAAAAATCATAGGCCTAAAAGTTCAGTTCAAACTTCAAACACGATGAAAACTACATTGTAGAAAACCTGCATCAATATATATCATCTCAGAGAAACCCCAAGTATCAGGGGTTATACAAGTACAATCATTCAATAACAGACAAGGATACCTTTTCTGGCTTCATTGACAATGCGCCAAGCTTCTTGTTCAGCAGCTAGCAGTTGTTGAATTGCATTCTGTCCCCTCTTGGCTTCCATACTGAAATTGCTAATGCAGCCAAACTGAAAGATATATAGGATTGATGCAATTAAAGTACTTTCATGCTTGAGAATCCAATAACAAGATGCTTCCACAGAAACATATATAGTTAGGGTCATCGTGTTCAAAATCAGGAGCCAATTATTGGCGACTCATATTCCTTTTAAAATAGGTTAGGATTGTCAGTGGCCTCATCATAATTATGTCATATCTTTAAGTAGTTCAACTCCCTAAAAAATAGCCACAAACGCATGTGAACATGTCAAACTGGTGATTCCGATGGCTACATGATTTCATATAAGAAACGTACGTGTATCTATCCTCTTAAACACCCCCTCGAATGATCATCCACATCAAACCCAACTTTAATATCACACATCTTACGAAAAGGCTATAATCCAACACGTTCACCACATATACAACCAAGTCATCAAATCTGGGTCCATATTTGCTGTAGATAAATTCGAACAAAACCTTTTAAGTTTTTCTCATGCACATGGTAAAAGTTTCTCTTTTTTTTCCCCTAAAAAACCCATCGCTAAAGTGTCAGATCAGCATGAATATATTCCTGATCACATGATCTGAATGATCAACTATTTAATGTAAGATAGTAATGCTGCGTGCATGTCATGAGCAAGTTAAGAGAAAAGCAAGCACAGTAACAGAGAGAGAAAGAGAGAGATGTACGGAGAGGTTTTAGTGCGAGGCGGGAAGGTACTGAAGAATCGAAGATGCGACGGTACTGAAGAATCGAGACGGTGGTAGAAACTTATTTCAATTTTCAACCGACCGGACCGTGAACCGCTTAATGTAAAGAAGGAAAATTAAAGCCACGTCGTTTTGCCTTCCCAAATTCTGTATTTGCTTCTCTCTCATTTTCTATAGTGGCGCCCTTTCAGGTTCCCAAGGCGATAAAGCGTAAAATGATTTTGTTAACAAAGTTGTGTTTCCAAAAAGATAAAATAAATAATCACGCGTCGATTGCTGTTGTCTATCAAGTCGGGTGGGTACGTACTGGCGCCACAATAGGTCTCAATTTTATTTTATGATTTTCCATCTGAATTTATTTTACTTAATTTCAACGGGTAGGAGTAGATCAGAACAATAATTTGAAAAAGTTACTTTTGCTGGTCTTTACAAACTGTATTGATATAATTGGTTAAAAAAGTAATTTTATATTAAAAAAATAATGTAACTAATCACAATAGTGGAGTTTATAAAAGATCTGCTCACTGCACATAGAATTTTTGTTTAAAAAATTATATAATTTTGTGTTTTTTTTTATATTTTTTATATTTTTTTTTATGAAGGCTGTAATTCATCCAACCTTAAACTTTAGTTTACAAAATCTCATATTATGAAGCCTCATTTAACATCGAGTCAGAGAAAATTCAAGTCATAAATGAATTTATACTTCTAAAAATTATTAGTAAGAATTTGTCTGTTGAACAATGTAAAATCTCATTCACTGTCTTTTTAAATCTAATTTGAGATTATATATAAGCAAAGCTAAAAGAAACTGCTAAGATAAATAAATAAAATAAAATATACAAAACCATCCGCTATTCCATTGTATAAAATTCTCAATTCTTTTGAATATCAATTGATCCTCTTCTTACATAATATAACCAAATCATAAGGCATCAATAAATGTAATATTACTTTAAAAACTCATATTCTAATTTTAGAGCCTCAAATGTGGTGATGTGTAAAGGATATGTAACACCACCTAGCGTGATCGTCAACGTGCAAGTCAAAGATGGATGATATTGGATGCCTGCGGCCACTCTGATGCATAAGTCAGTGATAAGTGATGTATAATAGTTCAAGTATATGATCAAAGTAAATTAAGAGTTACATGTTATCTTTATATATAGACGTAAAGGTTCATTAGATCAATACTGTAATTAAATTACTTTCACTCGGTATCTAAATATGAGGTTTATCCTTAAATAAATAGAGTAATTTGATCGTCATAACATGACTTATCAACCCTGATAACCAGGAGGGCTAAGCGGTTTATTTGGATAAATGCTAAAATCGGACAAAAGTTTTAATCAACTCTTAAGCTAACGCCCTAAAAACCAATCTTAGCGTACAAACTAATACAAAGTTCTCTTGAATCCAAACTTTATGAAACCAACTTAACAAAACCTGATGCACTTGGACAAGAAAAAAACCTTTCAGATTTTTTAACCTCGTAATAACTGCATGCAGTAACTCATTAAAGACAGCAAAACATGAAAGAAAATACTTTAGTTACAAAAGGATTACACAAAAGTAAACCAACAAACTGATGTAGTTTGATGTGATATGTCAAATTGTAAAGGTACTTTTATTATAAAACAGATATAATGGATTTTATGAAACTAAATCAATTTATAAGTTTATTTTGTATAATCTCTTTGTGTCTATAGTAATTTTCAAACACAAATAGATGACTGAAAAGGCCTTTATTTTCTGGGCCGGGACAAACTGAACCTGGCTAAACTACGATCTTCCAAAGCGGCACATGAAGCCCATCGGAGTTCGAACGACCGCCGAAGAGAACAACACTACCATTAGTTAGTCAGGGATCCATTTGCAACCTCAAAGGATCGCTATCTTGGGTCCATTTAACCTTCTTATTCTTGTGTAGGAATGGCGTTGGCGTTTCTTGTACCACAGCCCGGCCCCGCAAAAAGCACCCGCACCGGCCAGCCCTCCAATCACCATTCCTGCCTTCTGTCCGGCACTCAACACCCCAGGCCATATTTTCGGTAATTGATTGGATGCCGGGGGATGATGAGGCGGAGTAGCAGAATTAGCAAGCTGAGCATGATTAGAATCAGGAGCCGGTGGAAGTGAGGCGGTTGCTTCAGTTGGCGCCGGGACAGGGGAGGCATCGGACTTTAAAGGTCCCAAATAATGACATTCGTTCAAGCCTGAGAAGAGAAACAGTGCTAGAAAAATAGAGACGGAACACATTCTATTCAGTCGACCCGCCATGACGGTACGCACGTACGCATGTAACTATAGGTATAAAACTTTAAACACTCGAAATTTGGAGAAGGTCTTGAGATGGAGAGAATGTATATATAGATATATAGCTATGTATGTATATTATATATAACTTAGGGGAAATCAGAGCCAGGTTAAAGAAAACGGCGGACAGACCTAGTTTGAATGTCCAATGAAATGAAGTGAGGGTATGTTCTCTCTCGGATCTTCGTAGAGAATCATGTATGCATGGTATATCACGCCAATACGGCTGTTTTAAATACGCAATGAAAAGAGTTCTACTGCATATATAGTTAGCCTACTCTGATGATGAGTTCAGGGACTTCCAAACAGAAAGGGCTGCCGGCCCATCCATATCCAACAACTTTACTCCGGCCAACCCTTTCTCTGGCTGTAACATTATTATTTTCTTTGGTTTTTCCCACTTGATCTAGTATTACCGTATTCACGCTCACATCTGTGGACACGAAATCAGTCCATAGCCGGATTTCCTTGTTTGTTTTTTCCACCCCCCACTATAAATTTGATCTGTTTTGACGTTCGTCCTTGCAACAGATGTCGATTTAATTTTAAGAAATGTTTTACCCAATCTTACAAAAGGTAAATTGATATCGTAGAATGTTAAATTATAAAATTTTTTTTGAGTTATATCAATTTAAGAACTTACTTTTATGAAATTTCTTTGTACTATAGTAATTAAATTTAATTTTTTGCAATGATGAGTTCTTAGGAGACTCCTACAATTGGATGTAATAATTTTGAGAGAAATGATACTTGTAGTCGTGCATCTATAAGTATCGTGCAAACAATTACTTTGAAAAAAGTGAATAAATATATTGAAAAATGTTACTCTTACGACTAATAGTTACTACTCTATGTGTGTGTCTGTGTTTTTTTTTTTAATTTTTATATATATATATTTTTTTTAACTTAATAATTAAGTAAGTGTTTTTTTAATAATATTGTTAATTTTTTATTTTTTTAAATATTTAAATGTGTTAAAAAAATACATATAAAAAAAAAGTTAAAAAAAAAATCCAAAACAATTAGCGAGAGCCGTTGGTGAAAGCCTTGGTCTTGGGGTATCACTCCCCTCAAGGTTCAAGTTTCAACACTTCATGGGTGCAAACAATTATTTAGGGTCACATCCTCTGGTGAAAATACAGCAATTTAACCAGTTTCATTTAGGGAAACTTCTGAGGGTATGATGTACGAGATTGGAATTTACTCTGCATCAGTGGGTTTGAAGGGCCATACCTTGGAGAGGTTCCCCGACATTAAAAAAAAAAAGATCTACATAAAAAAAATTTAATTTTTAATAGTGAACTCCACACTTTTTTAAAATAACTGCATGATACTTGTGCACTACATAACTGTATGTAGAATTACTCAATTCATCTTGACCTTATTTCAGACTTTAACAAAAGCAAGAGATATTCTGCCGTATTAAGTGCAAAGAATACTAGAAATATCAACATATGGCAATAAATCTATACGAGTATAAACTTTTAAGAGGATGGGTTGGAAGTCTAATCTATTGCCAGCTCTTGTGAAGGATCTTGTAACGGGCTGATCATAAACAGGGCCGGAGCCGTAAATAATAATATCTGAACTGCCAATGCATAAAGAAAAGCACCAGCCATGCTGTCGTGCGTCAAAGTTCATGCAGTGTGACCCAAGTTCATTTGTAACTCCAGCAAACTTCTTCTCCCATGACAAAATCTAATTACTCATTGGGAGTACGAACAACTCCTCCAGTTAGTTCTTTCTTAATCAAATTCAAAATGTCTGAGACCTGAGTGGAGAAAAGAACAACTAATGAACACAAGGATGATAAAACTATGTGTCATTCTCGTTATGAAATTAACAATACTCTAAGAGAAGGGTAACCTCAAAGTACGGCTGCAGAGCTGGTGAATGCTGATGCAGTCTTGTGTGTATCTTCTCAAGTAGACCTAGAAGCACATCCACTTGATCACCTAGCAAATCTACCTATATCCCAACAAAGAAGCAGGATTTTGAGGAATGAAATGCAGAACAACACAATCAAGATCTTCAGGACAGTACATGATTAAGAATGAATTGTTAAGACCCACTACATAAAAAATAGAAGGAAAAAAAAGGCCGATTGGGCAGCCTGATCGTTTCTACCAACATGTTCAGGATGAACTTATAATGTGGGAAACGTAAATGTGTATCAGAACCTCAAGTTCAGCCTTCTGCAGATTGTAACATCTCCTAACAAAGGCCTTCCTGTAAAGCAATTCCTTGTTTCTCAGAGAGGCAACAAGCTCAACAAGCGGGTCTAAATTGTGCTTCACCTCTATCAACCTATAAAGAAGTATTACGGCAACATTATTCGTCATACAGAGTACATCTAATTTTGTGAAACTATGTACGTTCATGATTAAGTGAAGTACCTCAAAATGTTCATTCCTAATTTTTCGAGCACTAGATGCTCAAAGTCTGCAAGTGCTTGCTGAAATCCCAAGAGAGTCGAGAAGACAGAATCCACTTCAGTTGATTGTTCCGCTTTATAATAATTGAGTATATGGAAGGAGGCCTCTCCAACTTGTGAAACGTCTAATATAGGAGTCATCTCATCATGAACGCATTCTAGATCACCAGTGCCTAAACTAGGGCCCAACTCACCGAACAGCGCCTTACTTGTGACCAACTGTTGCGAGCACTTCTCTAGCTTGCTACTTCCTGAGCTTAAAGTGTGTTCCTCTTCAATTAACAGCTTTTCAAGTATATTGTTCTCATTCATCTCTTCACTTTTCAAGCTCACAAGGTCAAGGTGTTCAGTTCGTTCCTTTAACTCAATACTAGCAATTGGCTTTAAATCCTCCCCCTGAAAACATTGTGATAGAGAATCTAGTTTCCGAACTAATTTTTTCTCAACACTAGCGTTTAAACCATTATTTAACTCCTTATCAGAGTGCAGATCTCCAAACATATTGCCTTGAATTCTAGACTCGCCTTCTCTATGCAAGATGGAGGCATCTCTCACTGCCTCCACAATCACAAAATGGAAGATATCTTCCCTAATCAGACTCTCTACATTAAAAGAATCTATGTCCGTCTTGAATTCCTTCACCATCTCGCTGGTGATTGGGAGAAAATCCTCAGGAAGTTTGACCTCTTGAAGTTGACTTAATATAGAACTGGAGCTGTAGGCAATACTTTTGAAGCTCTCACCAAAGACAATTCTATATATCTCTTCTCTAATCAAGCTTGCAGTGTTCTGACCTTCTGTGCTTTCGTTCCATTCTTTAAAAACTTGCCGCAAGAAAGTTGTCCATATGCCCTCTCTTACAGAGCCCTCTACACTGCCGAACTCGTCAGTATACCTGGAGTCTTCCACAATCTTATAATCCTTTAATGCCTCGCTGAAGACAAGGAAATGTATCTCCTCTCTGATCTGGGCTTCAATATTGCTGCTCTCGAAGCCCTCATTCCACTGTCCTACCTTTTCCCTGTACAAATATTTACATATACCCTCATGTATCAGACACTCTAAATCATAATAATCTAACTCTATGTAAAATTCTTTCCTTAGTCCTCTCAGAAGGGTAAAATATATCTCCTCTAATATCATTGCCTTCAGATCTGCGTCTTCTCTTTCTTGTCTTAGCATCCTTGTCTCATTTTGTTGCTCTTCATTTACTGCATGAGAATTAAATGAAAATTTATTTATCTTCTTCCAGCCATCTGCCAAAGTATTGATGCTCTCATCAAATTGCGAAACCCTTTTCTCGATAAAACTTTCATTTCCATCTATGGATGTATGGTCACCAAAATTTTTTCCCATCTTAGCATCCCATTCCATGAAATTGTTCAGTCTCACAACAATTTCTTGGATCCTTCTTCTAAGATTTAGAGGGTCCTTTTCTTCCCTTAGGGATAAAGATCCTTTTTCTCGAAGAATTTCTCGCTTCAGCCTATTCAGATCTTCACTTTGCCTCCGAATAATAGATTCATGACTTTTTATCATCTTAGCCACATATTGGCTTCTACCCACTTGTTTTTCCTTCCCAGTAATCTCTTCCTGCTCATCTACCTCCCCAACCTTCAAGGAGAAATTTCCAGTTTTGCTGCAACTATCATATTCGGGTGAAAGCATTTCTCTTGCTATATGAGAAATCTTGCGTCCAGAAATTGATGGAGGGGCTGAAGCATTACGTGTCTTAATACCATTCACCTGCATATCATTTTCTCTGCAAAGGGGCTCGAGTTCTCGACGCAAACTTGCAACTTCATTCATCAAATCTGACCAATGCTCACTCAAGCACACACGAACTTGCTTCTCTTGCTTCTGCATTACTTTTGCTTCAAAACTCTCTTCGAGATTCCTCACTAAGCCTCTAATCAAAATAGAGATGGTATCGTTCTCTATAGACCACCTCCACTGCTGCTCTATTGGCCCCATGTGAGACAAAAATATAGCTTTCTGCATCTTTCCAAAAGCTAGATCTAACGTTTCCTTCAGCATATCTATGTCCAAGCCCATTTGTTCAATCTTTTCATTGTCAAAACCTCTATTTCTTTCCTCCTCAATTAGACTATTATCAGGGCCTAGTTTTTGTTTGATATTCCATACCTGTTGATGCACAGAGTTCTTCAGCTCACAAAATTCACCATCTCTATCTTTATGATCTCTATCTGTATCTATCTGGTTGCCTAGAACAAACTCCTCAATGCCTTCAGTCTTCGTTCTTTCGATCTCAAGGTTAGCACGCAATGAAACCAATTCTCTTTCTTTTAGCTCCAATGCTTGCCTAAGCTTCATTTCATTTCCTGCTCTTTCTGTTAACTCTCTGTCCTTATCGGATATAGCTAGCTGAGATTCCTTTAGACGTCCTTGAAGGTGGTCTCTTATCTCTTTTAGGTCTGCGAGTAATTCCTCGTAATTGCTTTCAAGTATGCAGCCGTATGTCTCTTCTTGTACAAACATCAGACACCCCTCTAACTGCATTACCGCCAACTCATAGAACTTTGACATCTCATTCAAGCGCTCGACAATCCCTTCTTTTGATTTTACTTTCTCGTGTGCTTTGTCCATTGAATGATGCACAATCGACATCATGGTCGAATCTGTTATAGAAACTCTAAACCTGCCATCCATCCCACCAGCAAAGAACTCATCCATTTTTATACAAGAAACAATGGAATTAAATAATATCTACTCACTAATAACTTTAATGGTCATCTATGGAATGAACAGAACATAATAGAAACAGGCTGGAGAAAGAAACTTGAGCTCTGAATTTGGGTGTGTATGGTCACTCTTTTCTCATCGCCTCTAAAAGTGGATGATTTGCTTGACCCATTCTTCCGAACAAGAATAAAATGGGGGTAAAAAGAAAACTACGAAACTGACCTATTCTAAGAAAGTACTCTAGCCACGAACGGATTTACAAAAAAAATCCCACAAAGTGACATTACTTGACATAATTCGAGATTATAAAATTACTTTATTATAAAATAAATCTAACCAATCATATAAAATCACGTCAGTTTGTATGATTATTTTTGTAAATGTAACAATCCTCTAAATGTCACATTTTTGTTCACTTTATACATATATATATATATATATATATATGAATGTATATTTTGTTCACTTTTGAAGACGTTTAAAAATGCAAAAGAGTTAAATAATTTTTTTAATTACAAACGACCGCTCTTTTTCTTTTTCCTTTCTTTTTTGATTTGTTAAAAGTTAAAACCTTTGAATTAAAAGAGAAAAAAAAGTAGATAACTCATTTGATGAAAAAAAGGGCATAATTAAGCAATAATTAAAATGAGAAAGTGACATTTTCCTTTCCATAATTTTGTTTGAGGTAAGTAAATTGAGTTTTGTTATATATAAGTAAAGCCAGGTACTAATATACGTATTAATACTGATTACTTCATATTCAAAATTTGAATTAGCACTGTTTTCAATAAAATCTACTTTTTAATCAATCACATTAGATTGGTGCACATATTAGTACTTGCGACTAGATTTTTTCAAGTGAATTTGAATGTGAGAGTTGGGTGCATGTAGGAGACAGAGAGTGACCTACGTACATACGATCCTATCAGTGCGAATTGTGAGTCGTTACCTTTCCATTAGGGAGAGTATCGTCCAATTCGGACTGGCAAAATCGACTGGACATGCCATTTTAGTCCGAATCGGGAGTAGGTCCGGTCAGTCTCGATTTGAATTTTAGTGGACTGACTAGTTTCGATCCAGTCCCGATCCAGGAATTTTTTACTCCAGACCGAATGAATAATATATGTTATATATTTTATTATTTATATAATATTTATAATTGTATATAATTAATTATAATTTTTATCTAACCTATTAGGCTAATATTTATAATACTAATATTTATAATTTTATACTAATACTAATATTTATAATTTTATACTAATACTAATATTTATACTAAGACTAAATTACTAATAGTCTAAATTAATTCTAATATATTATTATATAGTTATACAGTATACTAATCATAAATTCATAATAACTAAATCGTTATAAGTCTATAACTATATCTAATAGTATTAGTATTAATATTAGTTAACTTAATATCTAATATGCTAGTATTATTAATAAGATTATAAGACTATAAGAGTATTACTCTTATTTAATAAATTAATATAGTATTATATAGAGTATTAGTAAATGTGTTGGGTTTGAAGACAATGAAGAGATATAGTAAATTAGTAATACTAGTTATTAGTTATTATCTATTAGTACTAGTGTTATTACATATTATTAGTTATTAGTTATGGTATTAGTAATAGTGTATTATTAGTTATAGTAAATAAGTTAATAACTATTACTAATTTACTATATACTAATAGACTAATAGTATTAGTATTAGTGTATTACTAATATATATATTAATATATATAATAGTATACTATTAGTTATATATATTAAATTAATATCACAATATAATTTCATAAGTATTAAACATATTCCCTTGGATATAAAAATAAAATAAAATAAAATAAAAAATTGTCAATTGATATACTCTTAACTCTCTAAGTTAGTAATAAAGTAACAATTAACATCATCAATATAATTTTAATTAGTGATTTTTTTAGTAAGTTAATTAAATAATACACATTAAATAATTTACTTAATTTTAATTTTACTAACTTAAATACTTTTTTACTAATTTATTAATTTTTTTATTGTTTATAAGTGAAAATCACATCTAATCTTAGTGAGGAATTGAAAATGACACCATTATAGTAAAATTGGACATAAACGGCGCCATTTAGATCCAATTTTAGAGGGAATTTGAAATTGGGTTGTCATTTCACTCAACCCAAATTTTTTTTTTCCAAATTCATGTACAGAAATGGCGTCGTTTCACGCAACCCAAACGGTGCCGTTTCAGTACACGAATTTGGGTCCCTCGATTCCCTCTTACCCCCATTCACTTCTGTTTCTCTCTCAACTCTCATCTCAAAACTCTCTCAAAATCCTAGCCCTGTGTGCATCCCCTCCACATCGTAGACCCTCTGTTGCATCCCAACCGAATAACCAGCCCCTCCATCACGACTCACCTCTAAAAGTCCTTGCCCTCTCCAGCCCCGTGTGTCGTTTCCTCCCTGCAATACAAGGTGCCTCTCTCTCTCTCTCTCTCTCTCTATATATATATATATATATATATTATATCTTACCTATTAGTTATTATTTGTGTTAATTTGCTTGATAGTTGTGGATATTAGGCTTGTTTGTGTGCTGGATAGTGGTGGATATTAGACTTGTTTGTGTGCTATGGACCATGGTGCTACCTTTCATAACAGTTTGGTTGGTTCTACGGTTCTACTATGTGAATGAAAAAAAAATATTATACTTATCTTATTTTTTCCCAGATTCAAGTTTATGAAAAATACAAAGATTTGACTCATTCGAAGATGTTTTGCGATTGCACGGCTTCTGATTTCTAACATTACAAAAAAATATATATTAACGGGTTTCATATATTTTCTTTCGACTTGATGATCATTTCAAGCTTCATCCCCATTTTGCCTCCCTTTTCATTAACGGGTTTCATGTATTTTCTAACTGCTATATAGTTTGATTTTGAACATTTCTTACTTCTAGCTGCTTTTTATATTGAATCTAGACGTGTTTCCTTATTTTTTTTT